>NW_004624751.1:23312359-23324507 GCF_000247695.1 Heterocephalus glaber
ATGGACACAATCTCTGCTGTTATCTGAGAAATTATTTCTGATTTCATTTTTTCCAAATCCTCTTTTGTTGCCAGTTCAGGAAGTCCAGGTGATTGAGTATCAGATTGTTCCATCTCTTTTCCCTTTGGGGTTGCTGTAGGTGATCTGGAAGTCTGTTTTTGAGGCTTGTTTACATGTCTTCTCATGGTGGAGGGGTTGCTTCTGGCACCCGCACGGCTCACCTCCTCTGCCCTGAGAATGGTGGAATGGCAGCCAGGGAACCTCCTCCTGGGCTCTGGGATTGGCTCACCTCCTCTGCCCTGGGAATGGTGGATGTAGCTCAACTCTTAATGGAGGCTTAAGAAAGGACTCTGACTGCATTGTTTCAGATCACTCTGAGACAGAGGATTTCTGATGATCACTGGCAGAGTTCCCCTTTCACCTCACTAAGGAATCCAGATAGGGACAAGATATGGAGATTTTCTGCTGATTACCCAGAGGAGCTGTCGGGAGCTAGATTTTTCTGAGGGACCTTTGGGTATCCACCAGGGAGTAGCCCTGGCCATATCCCCGTAGTTGTCACCTCAGTTTCTGCTAGTTCCTTCCATGCAATTGGAGATCTGTCTCCAAAAGAAACCCAATTGCCTATCTGGTCAGCGTTCCACCCACCAATGTTATCAATGGGAGTGGGGATTCACCAGAGGACAACTAGAAAAACCTGTCCTCTTCTTTGAGAGCAGCAGCTGCCCTAAAGGCAATTACTAGCTGGCACAGTAACCACTGTTTGGCATTCTATAAGGGACAGATAAAAGTCTGAACTGTCTTTATCTGAGAGGATTTCATAAGAGACCCATTTTACAACATTTTTAAGCAACTAAGTGTAAATGCAACACATACAAAACAAGAATAAAACGTAATTTTAAAGGAAGACAATCCATAAGAAAAACAAGAAATTTGCAAACATTAAAAACACAACTTAAAATTAAGACACTTTTGAAACAAAAGCCAAAACAAAGGCCAGAATTTATGAAACAGATACCAGAATCTATGAAACACATAGCCAGAGCCTATGAAACAAAAAGTTACAATCTATGAAGCACAAAAGACCAAAGTTGGAACCTATGAAAGAAAACTCTTACCTCTGACCAGTAATCTTGGTGGAAGACCTCCAAAATGATACAGGGGGAAGAGATGTAACTCCCAAACCTACTAGATACCCAAAATGCGAGATCGTGTTCTCTAAAATCGAAGAATGGATTCTAGGAACAACGGAGGTTAAGAGTAGGAAAAATTCATTGAGAGAAAGAAAGCGTCTAAGAGAGACAGAAGGGGGACCTGAAAGTGGGTTGCCCCGACTCATGGTACATTTTACAGCAGGGCATGCTATCCCTCAGAACAGTGATTACAATCAATTTGACATTTTTATATTTTCTAAGGGGAAATAACCATAAAAATACTCATTTATCAGCTGTGTTTCCCTAACTGCCCACTGTGGTTGCTTTGTACACAGCATTTGTTGATATGAGTTACATCAACCTATAGCATTCATGGTACACCACTCTCCAGGGAGTCATTATATATTTCTTAATGTGTTTTACTTAAAACTTTCTCAGACTTAAGATCTGTGGTGATGATGTGACTCACTTTCAGAACTTAATGCTACTGAACTTCTCCTGTTTGATACATGTTTTCTTCATGAATGTTGCCTTCCCTACTCAATCAAGTATTTTGAGAGATAGATCTGAGTTAAGATATCTTTCTAAAAGGCTAGAAAGGCATTGTGGCATTCATGAGTATCTATTACTACCTCCTTCCTTTCACTTCCAAAAATAATGAAAATGTAATAGTAAGAGTGGGATATGAACTACAAGCAGAGTTCTTGAAAGGCTACATAAAGATACAGAATTTGAACATTTAGAATTTGAATAAAGAAACGAAATGTCAAACTGAGAAAGAACATGAAGAAAGGGTGTACAATGTGACAGAAGACAGAGTTTGTGAGAATAAAACCAGAGTTATAGGAATTAATTGGATAGATGATATGGGGTCTGTTGGGAAAGAAGTCTTAAAAATAGGTAGAAGAGTTGATGTGGCATTGATAATTTGTAAGAAACCATTGTAGGTGCTGAAGCAAGAATATGATGTAACTATTTTGAATTGTTTGTTTTAGAATAAAGTTACCTCAATGACCTTCTTAACTGGCAAAGCAGTAGAAGATTTGTGCAGAATAAAGCAGGTAATTAAAATTTTATCATTAAATGTTTTGCTATCTAGGGAGAAACTTCTCTGCTTTTGTTGTTGAGTTTCAGTTTGGGTACACTACCAAAGTACTGTAGGAAGTCACTTACTTACAAAACACTAATTTGACAAGTGGTCTATATTGAGAACTGTAACAACCATCCCTGTCCAGACATCTTAACAATTATTGCCCTAAATCTTCTGCAGCCATGAGCAGTTGTGTTGTCCTTGCAGTCTCAGGCTCCCCACAAAGATTCACAGTGCCTTATAATTTATCATAGATTTGATTCACAACACCTCAGCTGACATATTCTGTAGATAAAGGGGTTGTTTTCCTCCAGCCTAAAACGTCTTTCACTTATAACACTGCAGCTGGATGCAGATTGCAAATCAATTTACAAGCCAACTCTAGGACAAAGACAGCTTTATGTGGGCACATGCCTCTCATATACCTTAGTGAAAGTTTGTCCAACTTGTTCTTCTGAGGTTACTTTATCTCACAAAAATTGACTAGTTTGGGGGTGTTGTTGTTACTGTTGTTGTTGTTTCAAACCATATTGAAAGAATGACTTGAGATTTTTAGATTTAACAAATAATATATTTTCAAATTATAAAGAATTCAGGAAAATAATCTACTCAACAAGATAGTGTTTACACTTAATGCCCCTTTAAAAATTGATATCAAACAATCTAAATGTCTGTATAAATCATCTAGTAGTCCCCAGATCATTTCTTGGTTATCAAATAACATAAGAACAGTTTTAATTTTGTTATTGGACTAGTATCAAAAACTATTTTATAGTGTATTGATATTTTATGCTTGAATAAAGATGGTCAATGAAATAAAACATAGGAAGCATAAACTTACATATTATACAATTTCTCTATAAAACATATTAAATAAAAGCACACTGAAAGCACATATCTCTTGATGGAGCTTTAATATACAGATGCACAAAGTGGGGCCACATTGCTGATCTTGTGTTTCTACCGACTATCAATATCAAGTATAGTCACAGAAATTGTTGGTAGTGGTTTTTCATAACTTGAACTAGAAGGCATTTGGTGGTCAGGACTGGATATTAATTTTCAACTCTATCACTTTGGATTTTTCAACCTGTGTTATTTTCAGTTTCTTCTATATTATAGCTCCTAAAATAATGTTGCTTGTCCTCATAAAACTTAAACAAGATAGTGTGAAATAACCTAATAACCTCTACTGTGTGTTCAGCTCTTTGTTATTTGAGCTTCTTATTAATGCTAAGTATTGAAAATTGACAAAAGTGATTCAGTTGTTTCAGGTTGCTGTTCCTCTTCTACTCAACTAGGTTGATCTGGATTCCAGGCACATTGGTTGGGTAACAAGTGAACTTCCAGGAGGAGATAATCACATCATCAAAATTGAATTGAAGGGCCCAGAAAATACACTAAGAGTACGACAAGTCAAAGTCTTGGGTTGGAAAGATGGTGAAAGCACAAAAATTGCTGGCCAGATTTCAGCTAGCATGGCCCAGCAAAGAAACTGTGAAGCCGAGACACTACGTGTATTCAGACTTATTACATCTCAAGTAAGTGTCCTTACTATCCAATCTAGCACAGGATACACTGACATAATGTATTTTGAGAGTGTAACAGAGAATTTTGTAAAACTTTGTAGAGATTTCTGGCTATAAATATAGCCCATTTTAATATCTCTTAAAAGTAGTGGTATGTAGGAAGAATAGCACACAAGAAAACCTGGACAACAGCCCAAGGTGGGGATCCAGAAGGCCATCATTCTGAACCCAAGTATTGGCACAGTAGAATTAGCTAATGAGTCCTGTATTTTTCACAGTGGTAATTCTCATTCTTTCTCATGTGCCTACCTTGTTCATCAGGTATTTGGAAAGCTCATCTCTGGAGATGCTGAGCCCACACCAGAACAAGAGGAAAAAGCACTTTTGTCATCACCTGAAGGAGAGGAAAAAGTATACAATGTATTTATTTATAATCTAAAAATTTATTTCCCTTTTTATTTTCTTCTTTGTTCAGAGGAGTAACCCCTGTTTCTTTATATTCTCAATGGATATGTGGTAATTTATATGCCTTTTTTTTTTTTTTTTACTTTATAAGGTGAAGGTACTATCTAGAAGACATTCACCATTTGTTAATGTATAATCCACCTATTTTAAGTCACAACAAAAGGTGCACTCTATACCTGGGGCTGTTGTTAGCTTTTGCAGAACTAACTTAATCATTTACTTTGCTTTGCCACATCAGTTATTGGCTCCATTTGTTTTATCTCTCCTTCCCAGCCCCCTAATCAAAAAATAAAATATTTTTAAGGATCTTCCTTTATTTCCCCAAATAAGAAGCACTTTTCCTTTTGCTAAACTCCATAGTAGTCTATGTGTGCCACCTCTTGTCTTCACTCTTGTTATGATTAACTACATGTATGTTTTATCTTTTCTTCTGAATCACTGCTTCCTCAAGACAAAGTACATGTCTGCTTTGTATTAGTACCTGTTGTGGCACACTCATACATATACTCAGTAAATTCTTATTGAAATTACTCTCTATTGTGTTCTTCAACTTTCATCTAAAATGCAAAGCTTTCCATTTTTTATTTAAACTTAAACATGGTATCTAAGACAAAAACTTCAACCTCTTGTGTTATTGTGGTATTATACTGATAAAGTCTTATAATATGTTGAATTGGTCAGAGTAGACATCTTTGCCTTGATCTAGATCTTAAAGAGAAAGCATTCAAGTTTTTACAATTAAGGGTGATGTTAACAATTGTTTTGTGAATGCCCTTAGTCAGATTAAGAATGCTTGCTTCTGGCCCGCGTAGAAAACAGCTACTCAGGCCCAGCAAGAGGCCCACCCAGATACTATCAGTAAGTGCTCACAGACCCCCAGCCAGAAGCCAACCTGGACAACAGCCCAAGGTGGGGATCCAGAAGGCCATCATTCTGAACCCAAGTATTAGCGCATTGGTGAGCAGCAGTGAGAACGCCTCTCTGAGGCTTGTTGAGGATTTAAGCCCACTGAGAGTGCAAAGAGTCACCTCAGTAGAGGCACAGAAGACTGCATTGGTTCACATAAGAAGGTACCTAAACAAGTCTCAAAACCAGATTTCCAGATCACCAAAGGCAACCCCAAGGGGCAACAAGATGCACCAGTCTGAAACTCAACCACCTGGACTCCCTGAATTGACAACAAAAGAGGATCTGAAAAAAAAATAAAATCAGAAATAATTTCTCAGATAACAAAAGAGATTGTGCCCATAGTGTAAGATATGATTAATAACCCTACAGCAGACACACATAAAAAAATAGAGAACCTCAGGAATATGATGGAATCCCAACATAGGAAACAAATGGAATTCATAAAACAGATGTAAACACATATCCAGAAGAATAAAAACTCCATTGAAAGTTCACAAAGTAGAATGAGCCAATGTGAGGAGAGAATAATCAAATATAGAAGACAGGATTGCAATTAGTGACCAGGAAAAGAAAGATTTCTTAAAAATAGGAAGGGACCATAAGAAATCATTCCAGCAGCTGGAAGATGATGCAAAAAAAGAATAACATAAGACTGATCAGAGTCAATGGAGAAACAGGAGATAGTGCAAACAGAAGTAATGGGAGAAAACTTCCCAAGCAGGGGAAAAGAATTTGACATACAGATAAGTGAGGCATATAGGACTCCTACTAGCCAGGATCAAAAAAAAAATCTACAGTTGTATACTTGGAAGGAGCCCTCGCATGCATAGGCTGGGCCCTTCCTCAGATGTGTGTGAGTCACTGAGGGTTCTCTCCCAGCTTGGGGAACACGGTGGGGCCATGACTCCCTGCTGACAGTGCAGAGTGGCTGAGGGTGCAGGGCCACTGGGCCGCACCCTTCTCCGGGCCTGAGGCTGTCAGCCTGGCCTTCTCCATGCCGCCACCACCACTGCTGGCTGAGTAGGACCGATGAGCTGGTTCAACACCTCCCAGCTCTCCAGCTTCACCAAGCAGGCCCTGACCCAGGCCCAAAAGTCCATTGACAGAGTCCTGGTCATCCAGGAGGAGGAACCGAGCGCTTGGGTGGAGGCCATTCCCTATGGAGAGCCAGATGCTGCTATAGTTTCCAAGTTGGTTTTTGCAGCTTGCCTGGAGGAAAACTCAGCCCCATAGTCCCCTTTGCCTTTGGTCTTGGGTGCTTGTCCTGCTGACTTGAGAAGACATGGCTCCAATTTGCAGATCTTGTCACCAGCCTCATTTTCAACTGTCCCAAGCCCAACATTCTTGAACCTCAAGTTGCTGCTCTGTGGAATCCTAGGTCTGAAGAATAAATTCCCCTGTCAGTGGAGGATGGGATACTTCAACCTGGGGGTTGAAATCAAACACTGAACCTCAGAGTCCACCAACAGCCTCTCTTAAAGCAATTACAAAGCCAGGTCGGAGGACTGTAATAGATGAATCTGAAAATTTCTTCAGTGCCTTTCTCTCTCCAGTAGATCTCCAGACCATTCAGAAGAGTCCAGTGGTATTAACGCCTCCAGCTAAATCATAACAACCAGAAGAAGAAGTGAAAAGCACCTTACATAAGTCTTTACACACTATATAGCCAAAAACTGTTGAAACAACTGAAACAAAATGAAGGACTCTTAGTGTGTATCAGAGCAAAGTCTGGCAGTAGATACTCTATCATCTAAGACTGAAGGCCAGCATGAAGAAACTGTTAATAATGAACCTGAAAGGAAGGTGTCAGCTATACATTGGAAAGTATCTGAAAGCACAACTAATGTAAAGACAGCTATGGAAACTGTTATCTGCTGTTTCTACACACTCTCACAGCAGAAACCAAGGTTGTGACTTTGGAACCTAAGGAACAAAAATGTGAAGAAAGACAGAGCAATACTCCTTCTCCTCCTGTTAGTACCTTCTCATCAGGTACTTCCACCACCAGTGATACCAAAGTTTTAGGTCACGAGAGTGTTATAAATGAGAGCTCAGCAAGCTCAAGGCAAGAGACTACAGATGCAAAATCAAGTCTTCACATGATGCAGACATCTTTCCAGCTTCTCTCTGCATCTGCTTGCCCTGAATATAATCATTTAGATGATTTCCAGAAACTAAATGAGAGCTGTGGCTCATCTGATGCTTTTGAAAGAATAGCATCAGTTAGTGTACAGTCATTAGATAGCTGGAGTTTCAGTGAAATCAATTCAGATCATGAACTGCCAGACATGGGATATGCTTTAGTGCCTATTATAGTTAATCCTTCAACCACAAAGACTAAAATAGCTGAATCTATTGAAGGAAAACCTGAAGAAGTAAATGAAACATTAAGTATACCTGCTAAAGAAGCAGAAATGGAAGAAAGTGGACAAAGTGCAACTCCTGTTAACTGTGAGCAGCCAGATACTTTGGTTTCTTCTGCACCCATGAATGAAGGACATGCTGTCTTGGACAAGGTGATAGAGCAGTGTGAAGCTGCTGAAAGTCCGCCAGAAGCACTTTGTGATAAGGAAGATGTTTGCAAGACAGTTGAATTTCTGAATGAGAAACTGGAAAAAAGGGAGGGTCAGTTATTATCTCTTAGTAAAGAAAAAGCACTTTTAGAAGAAGCTATGATTACCCAAAAGATGAAATGTTAAGATTGAAAGAAGAAAGCAGTAGCATTTTTTCCTTGAAAGATAAGTTTACCCAAAGAATTGTAGAAGCAGAAAAGAAAGTTCAGCTAACCTGCAAAGAGAGAAATGCTGCTAAAAAGGAAATCAAAACTATAAAAGAAGAACTTGCCATTAGATTAAATAGTAGTGAAACTGCAGATCTTTTGAAAGAGAAAGATGAGCAGATTCAAGGACTAATGGAAGAGGGTGAAAAACTTTCAAAGCAGCAGCTACATAACTCTAACATCATTAAGAAACTGAGAACTAAAGACAAAGACAATGAAAATATTGCAAAACTGAACAAAAAAGCTAAAGACCGAGAAGAGTTACAGCGTTTAAAACAGGTCCTTGATGGCAAAGAAGAGGTTGAGAAGCAACATAGAGAAAATATTAAAAAACTAAATTCTGTAGTAGCTTGTCAAGAGAAAGATCTCGGTTGACTTCAGGTAGACATGGATGAACTCGAAGAAAAGAACCAAAGTATTCAGGCTGCCCTGGATAGTGCATACAAAGAACTTAGTGATCTTCACAAAGCCAGTGCTGCAAAGGATAGTGAGGCAGAGGAAGCAGCTCTGTTTCTTGAAATGAAATCTAAAGAAGAACTTTCTGCAGCAGTAGAGAAAGGCCAGGAAGAAGCCTGTCAGCACCAAGAAACATTAGCAATTCAAGTAGGGGACCTTAGACTAGCACTGCAACGTGCAGAGCAAGCATCTGTCAGAAGAGGATTATCTGCATCATGAGATCGGTGAACTTCGGCAGAGACTCCAGGAAGCAGAGAATTGGAATCAAGAACTGAGTCAAAGTGTTTCATCAACAACAAGACCATTGCTTAGACAAATAGAAAAAATGAAAGCAACCCTAGGGTCCCAGACATCATCGTGGGAGAAGTTGAAGAAGAATCTTTCTGATAGGCTTGGTGAGATCTTGTTGCCAGCAGCAGTTGAAAGAGAACGTGCATCTCCTTGCCAACAAAATCCAGATGTCTTCCATGGTATTACAGAATTGTCTCTTGAGACAGGAAAACAGTAGACTTCAGGCCCAGCTAGAATCAGAGAAAAATAAGCTAAGAAAACTGGAGGATGAAAATAATCGGTACCAGGTTGAATTAGAAAACCTAAAAGATGAATATGTAAGAACACTTGAAGAGACAAGGAAAGAAAAGACATTGTTGAGTAGTCAGTTAGAAATGGAAAAAATGAAAGGTGAACAAGAGAGGAAGAAATCCATTTTCACTCAAGAAGCAATAAAAGAAAAGGAACGCAAGCCATTTTCTGTTTCTAGCACTCCCACCTTGTCATGCTCAAGTTCAATAAGTGGAGTTGATATGGCAGGGCTACAAACATCTTTTCTGTCTCAGCTGGAAATTGATAATCTAGAAAAAGCTCAATCAATAATGACTGAAGAGCTAGTTAAATTAACAAATCAAAATGACAAACTTGAAGAAAAAGTGAAGGAGATACCTAAACTTCAAATTCAGCTAAGAGATTTGGATAAAAGATAAAACACTATTTTGCTGATGTATGGAGAAGAAGCAGAAGAACTTTGATTAGATCTTGAAGATGTAAAAAATATGTGTAAGACTCAAATAGGTGAACTTTTAAGACAGAGGCTCAGTTAACTTCTAAAAACTGAATTCCTGTCAAAGTGAATGTAAACACATAATATCTCAACTCAGACTTCCAATAACTTCTTTTATAGAAGTAGAAAATGGAATTTACTGTAGAGTACAAAAACTTTTTATAAAACTTGTTTTGCATATAGTAGTACTTTCAGTTAAATTATTTTGTGCAATATTTGGGCTTTATTTTTGAAACTATTCTTTGAAGATTTATTTTTCAAAGCCTCTTTTTTGTTGTTGCGTTGAATAGCACAGAGATTTACTACTGAATCCATATATCAGTATGGCTAGGGAAGGAGAGTGGTGGTTATATATTATTGTAGACATATAAGTAATTGCATCTATAATTTATATGTGTTTGTATATATTGAGAACATTTAAAGTGTTAATATTAACATTGATACTTTGAAATCTTTTACACTTCAACATATTACTACTCGTTGCAAATGTTTTCAGTGTTCAGGTGAAAAAAATAAAAATAAACCTGTGAGTGTTCAATTTAAAAAAAAAAATCTACACCTAGCTATATAATAGTTAAGATTCCAGAAAGCCAACAGAAGAATAAAATTCTACAAGCAGTTAAAGAAACAAATCACATACAAAGGAAAGCCCATCAGAATCACAGCAGACTTCTCAACAAACCTTCAAGTCAAGAAGAGCCTGGAGTGAAGTATTTCAAGCCCTAAAAGAAAACAACCTCCAAACTAGATTGATGTATACTGCAACACTCTTTCAAAATTGATGGAGAAACAAGATACTTTCATGACAAAGAGCACCTGAGGAACTTAATGAATACCAAACCAGTACTCCAAAAATTTTTAAATAATATCCTAGGAAAAGACAATGAAGGTCACAACCCCAGGAAGCCCAGCAGAATGAATCTATCAGGCAAGAGAAGAAATTAAATGCAAAGGGGGAGAATCCAACAACAGGAAAAGGTCATGACAAGGATAAGTCAGTACGTATCAGTAATAACCATCAATGTTAATGGTCTCAATTCACCAATCAAAACAAATAGATTGGGAGAATTGGTCAAGAAGCAAGATCCAACAATATGCTGCGTACAAGGAACACAATTCAAAAGCAAACTCACAGACTGAAAGTTAAACGGTTGAAAACAATACTCCATGTGACAGGAACCCGAAAAAAGGCAGGAGTAGCTACCGTCTTTTTGCAGATAAAACAGATTTCAAACCAATATTAATTAAGAGTGAGAGAAGGCCACTACATCATTAGAAAGGGAACAATCCAAGAGGAAGAGATGACAATCATACATATATATGCACCAATAACTAGTGCACCCAACTATATAAATCATATGTTAATGGACATGAAAAATCAAATAAGCACTAATACAGTAGTAGTGGGGCACCTCAGTACCCCACTGTCACAGATAAATCAACTAGACAGAAAAATAAACAATGAAATACTATAGAACTCAACCAAACTCTTGAACAAATGGACTTAACAAATGTTTACAGAGTATGCCACCCCAAAAAATCACAGTACATGTTCTTTTCAGCTGCACACAGGTCGTTCTCCAAAATAGACCATATATGTGCTCACAGAACATGTTTAAGTAAGTACAAAGGAATTAAAGTTATTCCCTCTGTATTATCAGATCATAGTGTGATAAAATTGGAGATCAGCACCAAAAGAAAGCACAAGAATTACATAAATACATGGAAGTTGAACAACACACTCCTGAACAACCAGTGGGTCACAAAGGAAATTAAAGAAAAATCAGACAGTTTTTACAATTAAATAACAATCCCAATACAACATATGGGAATTTATGGGACACGATGAAAGTAGTCTTATGAGGAAAATTCATAATAGCAGTTAATACTCAGTTTAGGAAAACAGAACAAGCTCAAATAACCTAGTGCTGAAGCTCAAGCTTCTAGAAAAAGAAGAGCAGCATAAACCCAAAGTTCATACAAGGGAGGAAATTATAAAGATCAGAGCAGAAATCAGTGCAGTGGAGACTTAAGAGAACAATACAAAAAAATTTTGTTCCTCTGAAGAATAAACAAAATTGACAAACCTTTAGCCAAGCTTATAAAAAAAATCAAAATCCATGCAATTAGGAAAAAGGGTGAAATAACAACCGACCCAACAGAAATCCAGAGAATCATCAATACCTTCTTTGAGAACCTATATACCAGTAAGATGGAAAACACAGAAGAAACGGACAGATTTCTAGATACGTATGAATTACCAAAGTTGAACAAAGAAGACCTAAAACTTCTAAACAACCCAATATCAATCAACAGAATTGAAAACGTAATTAAAAACTTACCAACCAAGAAAAGCCCGGGTCTTGATGGCTTCGCTGCTGAATTCTACAAGACATTTAGAGAAAAGCTTTTGCCACTACTGTTTAAATTCTTCAATGAAATTGAAAGGGAAGCAGTACTACTGAATTCATTCCTGGAAGCAAGCATCACCTTGATCCCCAAAGCAGAGAAAGACCCAACTGAAAAAGAGAATTATAGGCCAATTTCCCTAATGAACATAGATGCAAAAATCCTCAATAAGATACTAGCAAACAGAATGCAGAAGATTATCAAGAAGATTATACACTCTCACAAAGTGGGATTCAACACAAGGATGCAAGGATGGTTCAACATATGCAAATCAATCAATGTAGTACACTCTATTAATAG
>NW_004624751.1:23325132-23335906 GCF_000247695.1 Heterocephalus glaber
CATCCCTTGCTCCTGGGTAGAAAGAACCAATATAGTGAAAATGGCCATACTTCCAAAACTGCTATATAGATTCAATGCAATCCCAATTGAAATTCTAACAGCATACTTCACAGACCTTGAGAAAACAGTCCAAAATTTCATTTGGAACAAGAAGAGACCTAGAATAGCAAAAGCAATGCTAGGCAACAAAGACAAGGTAGGGGGTATCACAATCCCCAACTTGAAATGCAGTACAAAGCTACTGTGATTTAAAAAAAAAAAAAAATCATGGTACTAGAAAAGAAACAGACCCAGCAATCAGTGGGACAGATTAGAAGGTGCAGAAACAACTCCAGTCACACTCAGCCACCTCGTCTTTGACGAAGGAGCCCAACACCCTCACTGGAGGAAAGACGGCCTCTTTAATAAATGGTGCTGGGAAAATTGGGTTTTAACTTGCCAAAGATTAAAACTAGACCTATACCTCTCACCATGCACTAAAATCGAAATTGTTCAAATATCTAAACAGTGAAACAGAAACACTAAGCCAGCTGGAAGAGAGGTTAGGTAGAACTCTTGAAGACATTGGTGTAGGAAAAGATTTCATGAACAAAACCTCAATTGCTCATGAACTGGCACCAAAAAATCAACAATTGGGATCTCATCTTATTAAAAAGCTTCTGCACTGCAAGAGAAACCACCAACAGAGTGAAGAGACGAGAAATTCTTGTGGGAAAGAATTTTTATCAGCTGTTCCTCACACAAAGGTCTACTATCTAGAATTATATAAAGAATTTAAAAACATCAGACCTCCCAAATTTAAAGACCCAATCCAAACATGGGCATCTGAAATCAACAGACATTTCTCAGACAAAGAAGTAGAAATAGCAAATAAACATATAAAAAAATGTTCAACATCACTGGTCATTCAAGAGATACAAATGAAAACCACACTGAGATTCTACCTCACTCCAGAAAGAATGGCTGCTATCAAGAAATCAACCAATAACAAATGTTGGCGGGGTTGTGGGAATGTAGACTGGTGCAACCACTGTGGAAATCAGTATGGAGGTACTTCAAAAACCTAGATTAGAGGTCCCATTTGACCCAGCTATTCCCCTGCTAGGTGTCTTCCCAAAAGAATTAAAGGAATCATACTACAGCACTATGTGTGCACCCATGTTTATAGTGGCACAGTTTTTAATAGCTAAAACGTGAAAGCACCCCAATTGCCCATCACCTGGAGACTGGATAAAGAAGATGTGGATTTTTTATAAAATGGAGTACTATTAAGCCATGAAGAATTAGAAACTAGAGACATTTATATAGCTAATTGGATGCACATTGAGGCCATATGCTTAAGTGAAATAAATAGGATACACATGTGTAAATACCAAATAGTTTCTCTGGTGTGAGAAACAAAGTGTAAATAAGGATCAAAAGGGCTGGGGATTTATTTAGCTTAGTAGTTTCGCCACCTGCTGCACAAGCACAAGGACCTGAGTTCGATCCCTGGTACCAACCAACCAATAAACAAATACATACATACATACATAAATACATAAATAAATAAAAGATCAAAAAGTATAATAGATAATGTGAAATAGGAAGAAAAGGTCTAAAGCAGAAGGGAAAGATGGAGGGGTAAGGGAAAGGAATAAATATGAGAAAATGGAAACAAAGTCTTTGTAACTAGGGAGAGGTGGAGGGGTTGAAGGGAGGGCAGGGGAATGGAGAAAAAATACAATGTATACCTAAAATGTACCAATAAACTTAATGAATAAAAACAAGAATTCTTGCTTCTATTTCTGTTTTTCTGAGAATTTCCAGCAAAAATATATTCTTACATATTTTTCCAATTTTTACTTTTTTTCAGTAGAATAATTACTGTGTTGCTATCTATACATTTTAATCAGTTTATGATATCAGCTTATAGGTAATTTTTTCCCTAATAAAAAAGAAGATAGGCTTCAGGATGATAACTAGGTGGCATAGTTCTTCTTTTAGGTGTGATGAAAATAATATCATATTGTGATAGTTGTACATGTCTGTGAATATGCTAAAACCATTGAATTTATACATTTTGATTAGATGAATACTATGGTATGCAAAGTAAGTCTCAATAAAGCCTTTTTTTTAAGTAGAAATAAAATGATCAAAGAAGTAAGCAAAAGTTGGATAAAATGATTAAAATATTTGTAATCTAATTAGTATTTATGTAGACCATGAAAAAGCTCTTTTCTACAAATTTACTTTCTTTAATGGATACATGCCTATCATTTCTGTCTTTCAAGTAATTTGTTTCATGTAAGTTGCTGAGTTTATTGGCATGAATTATACACAGTAGATTATGTGTAGTGATATATCTTCTATATTCCTTCTTTTGGCAATTTGTGTCTTCATTTTCTTGAATAATATGGCAAAAGATTCATTAATGTGATCTTTTCAAGAAATCACCTTTAGTTTTATTGTTTCCTCTAGTATTATTTTAATGACTGGCTCCTCTGTTTGTTATTTTTTTGCATCTGTTTGCTTTGGGTTGATTTCCTTCTCTTTTCTGGTTTATTACTTTTCAAGATTAGATCACAGATTTGAGACCTTTCTTTTCTGAAATTTTAGTCTTTTTGTAATCACTTTGACCAATAAGAAATTTCTTCAGATTTTATCCTTTAACTTAGTATTATAAGTATTAGTATAAGTAGTATTATGAGCCTCAACTTAATATAAATTTACCTTAAGTATATCTGCATAATTATACCTCAAGGTACTTTGAAACATTAAATACAGAAATTTTCTTTAAGAGCTTACTTTTTTTTTTCTTTTTCTATATAGGCAACATCAGATGCTGACCTGAAAGAGCATATGGTTGGAATCATATTCAGCAGGAGTAAACTGACTAATTTACAAAAACAGGTTGGTTAATAGCTATAACATTGTCTTGTCAGTTTTTGTTTGTTTTTAATTATAAAATGTCTTCCAAAATTTATGGAAGCTTTTTTATGCTGGCTGTTTTATAAGTCCTATGGAATGGAGTTCCTTGTTTTAGAGAAGAATTATCTTGTCATCTAAATCACTTCATAAGATTTTGTTGTGAATGTTAACTTTCTTCCCTTGTTATTCTTTCCTATTTCTTATTTTCAGGTAGATTGTGTTATTTTGGTTACAAATACTTAGCTGTATCATTTGTATTTTCTTTTCCCTGTTCTTATGTTTATGCTTAGCAGCTACCATAATAATGCTAAGAAAATTGGTGTTAATGTTTTTAAATATAAGTGGGTGGGAGGTATTGCTAGATTTTTCATAATGTAATGTTAGATAACATAAAAAATAGCACTTCAAAAGTCAAATAAAATACCAATTTTATAATACCCTATAACAGTGGTAGCAAACCTTTTCGAACATTCAGTGATAACAAACAGCCAGCTGTGGCACATGTGCCATAAGTTTGCCACCTCTGCTCTATAACTTTCAATACCATTAAATCATTTTAGACAACAACATGAATTACTTCTACTTCATCTAATAGTGTTTCATTGACTTTTGGATGCTTAAAAATCATTTTAAAAATTTCTGCCAATTGTGTATAGCATCAATCTTAAATGCTAAACTATGAAAAAAGTGCCATGAAAGTGACAAAATATGTTGTTTTGTTTTTCTTTGATGGTTTGATGTGCTAAACTATAAGCAGAGGCATTAGATGCAGTAGTATCATCAGTTTCTACATAATAGTTGGTTTAAATATTTAGATTTTTATCATGTTTGCCCTGGTTTTACTTCTTTTTCTTTTGTTTCTTTTTTGTTTGGTTTTTTATTTTTTGAGACAGGATCTTGCCATGCAGCTCAAGATGGCCTTGAACTTATTGTAGAGCCTGGTTAGCCTCAAACTCTCAGTGATCCTCCTGAGTGCAGAGATTACAGGCACTTAATTATTTTTAAAATGAGTTAAGAGAATGATATGGAGCATTAACTGAAAGAGAATTAAATTGAACATTAACTTATATTCTTGTCCCTTTTTTGTTGCTGAGTGGTAAATCAGACTTACAAATGTATTTTTAGATTTTCTGTATTGCCTTCACATAGGTGTGTGCTCACATTGTCCAAGCTATTCGCATGGAAGCCACCAGGGTTCGTGAAGAATGGGAGCATGCCATATCAAGCAAAGAAAATGCCAATTCTCAGCCAAATGACGAAGATGCCTCCTCTGATGCTTACTGCTTTGAGCTACTCTCCATGGTTTTAGCACTGAGTGGTTCTAATGTTGGCCGGCAGTATCTGGCCCAGCAGCTTACTCTGCTTCAGGATCTCTTTTCCTTGCTTCATACAGCCTCTCCTAGAGTCCAGAGACAGGTGATTGATCATATCCCTTTTGTGCTTCTTTGTTCCTTGCAATACAAAAATCACAAAATAGAGACGTTGGTGATACAGCTCAGTGGTAGTGTTTGCCTACCATGCACAAGGCTTGTGTTCATTCCCCAGCGTCATGAAAAATAAATGAGTAACAGTAAAAATTACAAGGCAAAGTGAATCACCTGAAGTGTTTAAGTGTGGATTTTTATGTTTTATTTCATATTTTGGGGTCTATATTTTGACTCCATTTATATTTTATTTTTGACTAATCAAAGCAACAAAGAACAAATTATGTTCCATTTTACTGATGTGTTATGATAAAGAATATGTCTAGCTATTGATTACCTTCTTAACGTGAAATAGATGTCATTTAGAACACACGAAAAATAAAAGACGTATTTTTTCTTGCAGCCCTGAATCAGTAATTACCACTCCAAAAATTAAAAATAGTATTTAAATGATATTTCTGTTCTTTTCATAGATTTTGAAGTTATGGAATGGTAGCTTATATTTACTAGTAAAATATTAAAAATATTAAAACTTCGATGGTAGCTTGCACATGAAAAATATGAAAACTTTAAACATCAATCTTTAAAAGAATTTTTTTTCTTTTTCTTACCAGGTGACCTCCTTACTAAGACGAGTTTTGCCCGAAGTAACCCCCAGTCGTCTGGCTAGCATCATAGGAGTGAAATCTCTCCCTCCTGCCGATATCAGTGATATAATTCATTCAACTGAGAAAGGCGATTGGAATAAGCTGGGTATCTTGGATATGTTTCTAGGGTGTATTGCCAAAGCACTCACTGTACAGCTAAAAGCCAAAGGAACCACCATCACAGGAACGGCTGGTACCACTGTGGGCAAAGGAGTTACAACAGTCACCCTTCCAATGATTTTTAACTCCAGGTTAGTCGTTGCCTCTGTTTTAGTACTAAAGAATTAAAACGTCATTTCAAATTCTACCTTGTTGTCTTACTCACCAAATGATATCCATAAACAATTGCATGTCTAAAAGGAATGTCACGTATAATGAGTGTCATTTTCAATTAGTGGAGAATAAAAAGTAAGCTGAATATATGAAGTTAGGATGTTTGCATATCTATGTTAAAAAAGATTGTAAACCACTACCTCATCATACATATATAAAAGTAAAATTTAGTTTCATATCATAATTTTTTTACCACATTAAAAATAAATAACCCTGCCTGGGTTAGGGGCCAGGGGTGTGAACTTCACATCAATTAAAGCTTTATGTATATTTCTTTTAAAACTACCAGGACAAATTATATAATATTTTTCTAATCTTCAGTTTGGGAACTCCTTCCTCAACAAAACAGAACCTAAAAGTTTAAAATTGGAAATGAGTCACTGATTTGTCTATAGAAAAATAAAAATAAATTGAATGATAAAACTATTAAAATGTATTAAAATTATAAACAATTAACTTGGAAAAATATTTAAACCTGAGTAATCGATAATTAATTACTAGCCATAGTTATAATATCCTGCTTTCAAAAAGGCAAACAACTGGGCCAGGGATTTAGCTCAGTGGTTCTGCCACCTGCCTCGCAAGCACAAGGACCCAAGTTTGATCCCCGGTACCAAAAAAAAAAGAAAAGAAAAAGGCAAACAACTGATAGAGACTTAAATGACAAGACCAATCAGTGCAAAGAAAAAAATTACAGATGCTAATAACAGATGAAAAGATATTTTACCTCAGAGAAATGTAGATTAAAACAGTTGCAAAATATCTTTGATACTTTAGCAACATTATGAAGACATTTTGATATGTTAAAAATTGCTGAAGAATTTTTGGATATCAGTTTGATAATATCTTTGATCCACCAATTCTCCTAAGAAATTTCATACATGTCCTCAGAGATATATGTACTAAGATGTTCTAGAATTGTGTGTAATAATAAAAAATTAAAAGCATCTTTAATAGTACAAATTATAGACCCAACAATGGCAATAAGAGTGTAACAACAGAATATTAATCAGAGTGTCACTTCCTCCATGTATGTAGTCTTGATGGGAAAAAAATGTCAGCTTATCTAACTAAGCAGTAGTGTGCTTAGTCATGTAGTAGGTTTATATTCTGGCACAAGTTCCTTATTATCTCCATGTTCACTAGGGACAAATTATCTGTGGTCCATGAACCACAGTCAAATATCACTGTTCTAGAAAATACGTGCAAAAATAGCTTGCAAACTGAGAAATATTTGAAACAGAACATAAATCAGAATACTTGCTCTCTTGAGATTGAGGGATAGATTTGGGGTAATGTTTTGATTAACATTATTTTAAAGTGTTTTAATTCATTCTAAAAATGTTTGCTGAAATAACATTTTTACTTTTTCATTTATAACAACTATCAAACTATTTGTTGGTTTATATATGCTGATTTTTTTTTTTTTTAGCTATCTTCGACGAGGTGAAAGTCACTGGTGGATGAAGGGCTCAACTCCTACTCAGATATCAGAGATCATCATTAAACTTATAAAAGATATGGCAGCAGTAAGTTCCCATCCTCCTGCCTGTTACAGCAGTGAGATGCAAAAGGAATCTTACTGACACAACAAGCAGCTTACTCTGTGAAATTGATAGAAGCACATTAGTGTTATTTTGTTTTACTTAGAGACTATTTTTAGTGTAATTCCTGTGCTATTTGTGTTTTTGATCAATTTGTCATTTATATAAACTATGTTCTTCCCAATTAATTTACTCAAGAATGTTTATATAAAACTTCCAAGACCTTAAAACTTAATAAGATTCTAACCTGAAAAGAGCCTGTATCCCCTCCCCAAAAAGGGGAAGAAGTGGGGGGGGCTCTCAAAAGTGTCCTCATAGTTTATTAAGGCCTTATTCTGCTTCCCTAATGTCCTATACCACTGTTGGTAAGATGTTGGATTTAGGGGTAAACCTGGGAGTGATGAGGACAGAAAAATACTTCATGGACCACCTGGCTCTTATGACTTGCTCCATTGTGTCAGTTCCTCACACGCCATGTATTTCCGGGAGGCAGCCTGAGAAGAATAAGCACTGTAGAATATATGTCCCCAAGAGGCAGTGTGAATGGAAGGCATTTTGGAGGAGGAGGTTTTGAACTGCCCTTTAACAGATTGATAATATTTGGAAGAAATGGGAGGATATTCTCAGGGGAAGATGAAGTTCTCTCACTTTTCTCAACAGCATGGGAATTTTCGCCATATTAATGGCAAATAGGCTTTCTTAGGTTGTGCATTAGATAAAAAAATTTAGGAAGAACGTTTAGGAACTCCTAAATTATAATTTTTGACCTCATTAAAAATCAAAATAGAAAATAAAATAAATTGTAATTTAAACCCATTTATACTCTTGGATTCCAGCAATACTCATTAATCAATTAGCTTAGCTGTATACATTTTCTGTTAAATGACATCTCATAACCAAAATTTCTCAAGCATAGATACTATAGTACCTGTTTTTATCCAAAAAAAAGTGGAAATGCCTTAATTGCTATAGAAAAAGAATATTGAGATCTTAAATTTTTATTTAATCTTCTTTAAATCATCAAAAATAGTGATTAGAATTAGAATTTTTCATAGGGCTGTAAAGTATCTTGAGCTCAGAAGCCCGTGTCCCTATATCTGAAATTAATGTGGTCTTGCTACAGCTTAACTTTCCTTTTGGTAAAACATGTTATTTAAGAGAAAAGAATTTTTTATGATAATGTATTTCTTGTTACTTATTTATTAAAGTATTTTGTCTTGCTCAATAGGGTCATCTATCAGAAGCTTGGTCCCGAGTGACAAAAAACGCTATCGCCGAAACCATCATTGCCTTGACCAAGATGGAAGAAGAATTTAGGTCTCCAGTGAGATGTATTGCAACAACTAGAGTAGGTGTTTTCTGGTTTTTGTTTTAATTTGGCCTATATCATTGCATGTTCTTTTTTAGTAATAGATTTAAACAACTTTTAATCAAGTCAATCCACAGTTTTTATCAAATAATATATTTATTGAAAAAATAGAGCTTTTCATGAATTATAAACTAAACATGGTAGTCATTATCATTTACTGCTAGGTCTTCTGTATTACCAGGAATCCAAGGATATACTGGTTTTAAAAGGCTAGACAAAGCACATTATGTGTATATTATCTTCCTAATGACCTATTTATTGTAACTTACTGCAGTAAAGTAGCATGATGTTGTGATCAACTGAAGATCCTTTAAGAAAAAGGCCCCTTCCCCTTTTCATATGGCCTAGTCATTTATAATGAAGAACCCTATATAGCTCACCTGCAGAGCTTGTAGATCTTTTTAAAAGCAAAACCACTTGTCAGTGGTAGAGTGGATCAGAATCTTTCAGAAGGGAAGGTTGCATTCTTCAGATAGGACATCTGTTGTAAGTTTTAACCTACACAATTTCATGTCCCATATAATTCCAAAGGAGATTTGAGATTTTGTTGAGTAAGACAGCATTAGCAAGAAGTGAACACTGGTGAAAATTGCTTAGGTTAATCCTCAGAAGTCCGAAAAAGAAAGTAAGTTGTGCTTTCCTAGGACCAAGAAAGCTAGTTTATGCTACCTTGCTAGTGAGTGTGACACTGGAAGCAAGCGTTTTGATAATAATCAAATTATTTGATAATAATCCCTTTTTACCACTCATGACTTCTTTTCTTTGATTCTGCATATCCTTTACTCCTTGCATTATTTTCCTTTTTTCTGTTTTTTCTGTCCCTATTTCACCATCTCTTGCTGTTCATATCCAGTGATAGTCACATGCATTTGTTAAAGTTGAGCCTTTTAAGTAATTTTTTGTTTTTCATTAGTGAAGGAGTATGTCATCCTATATAAAAACTGAAGCTTACCCTTTAAGCCTCAGAAATTTTAAACTAGTTTTGAGGGCATTTTTCTAAGTTTTATTAGTCATTTGTTTCTGACAAAGTTTACCAAGTACAGTACTGAGCCCTTTGAGCCAACAGAAATTTCCAAGGAGTTGTTATTATCTAGAAGAATTGTACCCAACTACTCATTAAACTATGAAAAAGTAAATGGGTATTTACCACCTTCTTTGGAATTTAGAGCCTCAAGCCAATGATAACAAATGGAAAAACATCCAGAATTGGTAGAGTAAAATTAATATGCAAATTCACTTATTTCTATACATGAATTGGTTTACATAGTAGACCAATAAAGGAAAAATTTTATGTGTCAGATACAAAACAGGATGGTTCATAAGAGAAACAGTTATTTGTTCAGTTCACATATGAATGCCTACTGTGTATATGGCATGTATGGTAATATGTGCTCCATCATGAAAGCTGCAGTGCTGCCACCAAGTGTCGGTATATTTTCAGATTCAGCCAGCTATTTATTGAGCTGTTAGCATGTGTTGGACAGTCAGCATTTTCTGAGTATTTCCTAAAAATGTAGTAGTCTAACAGCCTTTCCTCTCAACAGCTCTGGCTTGCTCTAGCATCACTGTGCGTTCTTGATCAGGACCATGTAGATCGTCTCTCCTCAGGAAGGTGGATGGGAAAGGATGGACAACAAAAACAAATGGTAAGATCAGAATTAAAAGAATTTGAGGGTCTGGGATTGTGGCTTGGTGCCAGAACATTCACCTGGTATGCATAAAGCCTTAGGTTGGATCCCTAGCACTGCAAAAAAATTTTTTAAATGCTAGGCTTGATGATGTATGCCTATAATCCCAACTACTTCAGAGGCTGAGGCAGGAAAATCACAAGTTCAAGGCCAACATGGGCAATTTAGTGAGACCCTGTCTCAAAAAGAAAGGCTGGAGAAGTAGCTCAGTTGCAGAGAGCTTGCCTATTATTTGTGCAGCCTTGGGTTCAAAAAAAGGAAAAAAAAAAAAAAATCTTGTGTTGATAGTTAACTTTAGCTTAGTTTGGGGAAAGGAAAAAAAAAACGCAGTACTCAATATACAATTAGTGAAATTCTTGGAAGGAAGCTCCCCGCCTCCGTCCCAGGCTCCTAGGACAGTGAAGCTCAGCTGGTCCCAGCACCCGGAAGGAAGCTCCCCCGCCACCATCCCAAGCTCCTAGGACAGAGAACCTGAGCCAGTCCCAGCACCCGGAAGGAAGCTCCCCCACTGCCATCCCAAGCTCCTAGGGCAGAGAACCTCAGCCAGTCCCAGAACCCGGAAGGAAGCTCCCCCACTGCCATCCCAAGCTCCTAGGGCAGAGAAGTTGAGCCGTGTGGGTGCCAGAAACACCCCCCACCCCCGTGGAAATGAGAAGACACATAAACAAGCCTCAAAAACAGACTTCCAGATCACCCACAGCAACCCCAAAGGGAAACGACATGGAACAATCTGATACTCTACCGCCTGAACTCTCTGAACTGGCAACAAAAGGGGATCTGGGAAAAATGAAATCAGAAATAATTACTCAGATAACAGCAAAGATTTTGCTCATGGTGCAAGACATGATTAATAAATCTA
>NW_004624751.1:23338461-23359726 GCF_000247695.1 Heterocephalus glaber
CTGATATTGTGTAACAGGAAGAAAAGGTCTAAAAGAGCAGGGGAATTGGGAGGGGTAGGGGAAGGGAAAAAAGGGAAAGGAAAAAATATGAGAAGAGGAAAAAAATAGAAACAAGGTCTTTGCAAATAGGGAAGGGTGGAAGGGGTGAAGGGAGGGCAAGGGAAGGGGAAAAAAAAATAAGAACCAAGAGACTCATGTACAAGATCCCAATGATGAATGTAACTGTATTTTATACCTAAAATGTACCAGTAAAGTTAATGGGGGAAAAAAAATATTGAATGGAATTCACCAATAGGAAGACATGTGGACCTGTACTTTTCACTAGAGGAAGTTATAAATTACTAATTCAACCTTACCTGATATAGAGCTATTTAAGATGTTATCTTTCTTCCAGACGCTTTGGTAATTTGTGTATTTCAAGGACTTTATCAATTTCATAATTTGTCACATTCATTAAAGTTGTTCATAATACTGAAAAAAAAAAGAAATTCTTGAAAACTTCTGTGCAGGTTGTCCAAGTTTATCTCGCAGATCTATTTCAGAACTTTAGGAGACTTTCCCCTTTTTTGTGCCATGTTTGTATTACACCAAAATTTGTTTATAGAGCTGGGGATGCAGTTCAGTGATAAGAGTCCATGCTTAGCATATACAAATTCCTGGGTTTGATCCCTAGCACTGCAAAACGAAAAAAAAGAGAAAAAATATTAGTACCCAGATTCTGATTCTGTTGTAGACTTAGTACTAGGATCTGATTGGTCTTATGGTAGGAAGAAATAAAGCAGTAAAAGAGGCAGCATAACATACTACCTATTTACAGGTGTTCTTAAAGTAGATTTGGTGGACATCTTTAAGTTCACTGGAAGAGAAGACATGTAGGCTACTTTCAACATTTTTTATTGCTCAGGTTTGAAAAAAATGAATCATTTACTCATTTATACAGAATGGTTAGATATATAATGGGATGAATATTAAGTCATTAAGCAAAGTATACATGTTCATTTTACTAATCACTGAATCTATAAATTACATTAATCATTAATTAGGGTTTTGGAGAGATTTTCCTGCACAGCACATTAATCACTGAATGATTTTAAGAGATTTTTGTAGTTAAGTATACTTGTCATAATTATTTCTAACACTGAGATTCTAAAAATCTAATTGATTTTAGAATAAGTGTGTTGCAATCATGCTTTGGTACTCAGCTGCTTTGAAACTCATCAGATTTGGTGTTCAACACATTTTGAAATTTTGACCTAGTGTTCATTACTTGTTTGATATTCAATGCACAAGCTAGAACTTGTCAGTGTTGCTTGCCTCTTGACTCACTACCCTTTCCAGCCAAAACAATTTGTTTGGTACCTGTCATTTCTGGTACTCTTCATGCCTCCTGGAACCAATTAATGATGAGTGAGTGCCAAGGTACCAATGTAAATAAGTTATAGTTATATTCAATTTGCATGAGTGTCTAAAGCTTTAATTTGATGTAATATGAAAATATCTCTTTTTAGCCAATGTGTGATAACCACGATGATGGTGAAACTGCAGCTATCATTTTATGCAACATATGTGGAAATCTGTGTACTGATTGTGATAGATTCCTTCATCTTCATCGACGAACCAAAACTCATCAAAGACAGGTGAAGATTATAGCCAAATCAGTATCTGGAGCATGAAATACATTGAGTGAATTTTTTAAATAAATGTGGGAAAGAATGGGGAAAAGGGGACTTGGGAATCAATGCCCTTGGATGAGTTCCCTTCTGTATCTTTAGCAACTGTAAAATAAGCAAATTGTTTAACCTTTCATGACTTAGTTCCCCCACATTTATTAAAATGGGGGGGGTGTTAAGATTAAAAAGAATATTGGAACTGTCTGAAACTTATAGTACTTCATAAATGAAAGCCATTATTGATGAGTAAATTTTACACTTCTGTTACAGTGATAAATGAATATTTTCCTTCTGCTTTAATGAAATGATAGGTCTTCAAAGAAGAAGAAGAAGCTATAAAGGTTGATCTTCATGAAGGTTGTGGTAGAACCAAATTGTTCTGGTTAATGGCACTAGCAGATTCTAAAACAATGAAGGCAATGGTGGAATTTCGAGAACATACAGGTAAGAGGATTAAAGGTTGCATTATGCCTTTTAAAAACAGAGATTGAACATACTTACTAGTTATGACTAAATTAGATATTAGTGCATCTAATATGAAGACTTTTGAATGATTTTCTAACATTTAATCTCAGCACTGACCATTTTCTGTTGTATGATTACTAGCCACAGGTGTGTTCTATGTTGGAAAGAGGATCAGACTAAAAAGTCGGGAAACCTGATTTGCCACCAGCTAGCTGTGTGATCTTAGCAAGTCTTAAATGGAACCCATTGTTCTCATTTTGTACAGTGAGACCACTGTACTGTTTACAGAATTCAAGCATCATGCACTAAGGAATGCTTCCTCTATATTAAACACTACTTGATATTCCCTTCTAATTATGTTGGTTGTAGCCTCAAAAAATTTCCACATTAGATAATCACTAAGATCCTTTAACTGTAAAATTTATGATTTTATGATATATTCTGAGGTTTTTATAGATTTAGTATTTTTCAAGATTTTCTGAATAGTAATATTCCCATTGATTGATAGCAAAATAATTAGAAAAAATGAATAGGTATTATTTTAAACAAAAATATACATCATTTATTTCTAACTTTTTATTACATTGAATCACATAAATTCTCAGTGTTTAGCATGGCCACAGTCTGCTGTGTATCTTACCCAAACCTCTGATGTTGAGGATTGATATAAACCTGAAGAAATTAACTTTGAATGAGTGACTTTTATACTACAAGAACATAACCATTTTTTCTCATAGCTGATTTTTTTCTCCTATAATCTGTCATTACTATATTTGGCACTAATATTCTAATATTGCACTCTTCCTTGTATTCATCATATGCACTTTTAAAAAAAAATTTTCTCTACTGCCAAATTCAATATATTAATATTTAAATTTTGTGTACCTGTGTTTAAAAATGAACTCAGTCTGGGGCCGGGGATTTAGCTTAGTGGCACCGTGCCTGCCTGCCTTGCAAGCACAAGGTCCTGAGTTTGATCCCAGGTACTGTAAAAAAAAAAAAAGAAAAAGGAAAATGAACTTGGTCTGTAATTCTCAAGTATTTCTCCTCCTTTTTCCTATTGTTTTGTCTTTGTTTTATGGTTTCTATTTCTTCTTTAAATATTTTAAACATTTAAATTTCTTTTCAAATATAAGAGTTTCTTGGGTAGGGATTCTTTTGTTTTTCAAGTTTCAGCCTTTGGTGATGAGCTTTATCTTATACCTTATAATTTTGTTAATATATAAAAATACTTAAATTTTCCCTTTTATTTAGTATATTTTAGTTTAATTTTTATTATTATATTTATCTGGTATTGTGCATTTGGAACGAGAAGCTTTCCATGTCTGCTCAGTCTGTTAGCTTGACAAGGAGTCCAGGGCTTTTCTCAGATATGTCTTTAGTTTCTTATCCCCTTTTTTCTCATTATTTATTTTATAACAGGGCAACTTACAACCCTTGGCTAATTTTCTATTGATGGTAATTACTATGAATATGATTTCCTTTTTTAAAACTACAAGTAGTTATATTACAATGTATAGAAACTTGTCCTTGAGGGATTTTTCTTTTTTTTTCTCTGCTTGAACCTAGGCAAACCCACCACAAGTAGCTCAGAAGCATGCCGTTTCTGTGGATCGAGGAGCGGAACAGAGTTATCTGCTGTTGGCAGTGTTTGTTCCGATACAGACTGCCAGGTGCGTAGGTAGTTAAGAGTTAAGCCATCCCAGGGAGGAACAGCATATATTCCTATGTGACACCTCTACTTCATATAAATAAAACTCAGTCCATTTGTCCTTGGTCAACCATTAAAAGCTTTATCAAAGGGATTTAGCTCAGTGGTTCCACCTGCCTCTCAAGCTCAAGGTCCTGAGTGCGATCCTCAGTGCCAAAAAAAAGCTGGAGAAAGGGTCAAATAAGGCTTTCAAGCCTAAACCACACTTTTTGTGTTTTTCTCAGTTACCATGATCATATTTATGTAATGTTTAATTTTGTACTAGAAGCAGTTAAAATGTCTGTGGACTGAAGTTTCTTTACCTTTATTTATTTCCTTAAAATAAATTCCTATTATCTTAGATTTTTGAGTCCTGAATATATAAACACATATTCTGTGCACTCCAGATATTTTTGGTTCCTCATTTCATGTAATAAGAATTTGGATAATGCTCAGATAGTCAGAGATACATGGTATTTTCTTATTTTTTTTTAACCTTTGTTTTTGGTGAGAAGAATTATAATTGGGAGATTACACATCAGAAACTTTTTGCTTTGTGATTATGCATGAAGGCAAATAAAATTATAATCATTTTTATCAGCATTTCTTTTATATGGACTGAAAATTTTAAAAATCATTAAAAGAAAAACAAACTCCTGATAATTCTAATTTCTGTTCAAACAGTGAATAAAAATAATTGTTATTATTTTACTTGAATAGGTATTTCCCATAGGAAAGTAATCTTAGAAAACTAATATAATAAAAGTAATTATAAAAATATGTGCCCTTTTTGATCATTGTATATCATTATAATTCATTTTAATAGGAATATGCTAAGATAGCTTGTAGTAAGACACATCCTTGTGGCCATCCATGTGGAGGTGTTAAAAATGAAGAACACTGCTTGCCCTGTCTACATGGCTGTGACAAAAATGCCACGACACTGAAGCAGGATGCTGATGACATGTGCATGATATGTTTCACTGAAGCACTCTCCGCAGCACCAGCCATTCAGGTTGCCACAACTTTTAAATATATCATGGGGAAATATATTTGTCCAATAAAAAGATGACTAGAACCTTATATCACTGGGCAAAAAGTCCTCTTAATATATATTGATATACAGTAGAAGGGGTGATCAAAAAAATATCATGATTAAAAACTTAAAATTTATTTCAGTAAAAGACACATTTCCATTAATCCTCAAAATACTCTTCTTCACTTTGAAAATACCTATCTGACCTTTCTTGTCACTTTCTGGAGCAGTTCTGAAAGTCCTTTTTTGAATCTGTTTACAACGTGCAGTCAAAAGTTCAATTAATACTGCTGCCAGCTCCCATCCAGTGGAAACGCAGTCTTGTAAAAACATTACCATGTGTTGTCACGCACCTTGTTCACCAGATCTGGCACCATGCAACTTATAACTCTACCCCAAAGTCAAAATGACCATAAAAAGGTAAATATTTTAAACCCATTCAAGACATTGAGGCAGCTATTGCAGCACAACTGAAAACAAAAGAATGGACTTCCAGAACTGCTTCAGAGTGGCAAGGACAATGGCATAAGTGTTTTGGGGTGAGGGTATATTCTGGCAACATCCTCTGCTGTAATCAATTTCTTAATTTAAGTGTTTATCATGTTTTTATTGAGCCTCTATTAAGGAACAGATTCTATCTCTTCATTTCTGCTTCCCATGTTTAACTTGTGATCTGTGTGATTGAGTATAATATAATGAATAGCATATATAACATGTTTAGAAGGGTGGAAATGATTATCAGGTACCTAGTATCCTTAATTTCTACAGTCCAGCATATTTATGTAATTGATTATTACATTGTAAAACGTACTTCAATACATAATAAGTCACTATTCTGTTTGCAGAATAAGTTTTCAAATGTTTGCCAGTTGTTTATATGTACTTTCAATCCTTATGATTGATTCTAAGATAATCTTAAAATCTAAAATCTCTAAATCAGTAGTTTCTTATTTTTCTTTCCAAAATACAAAATTGACTAATTTTATACTTTATACCCCTAACCCAGCTTACTTTACATAGGTGGATTTTATATAGCTGGCATTAATAAATGAATGGCAAAAAATTGGAAAAGCTGCAGGACTGTTTAATAATGTTCCATGAATACTGTACTAACAGTGCTGAAATTTCATTGTGTTAAATTTCTTGATTTTTCTTACTTGCTTTAAGTAATATTTTATGCTGAAAAGTCTCCCTGTTTATCATCATTACATTTGTTTATATCTTCTTTCCTTATTTAAGCTGGACTGTAGTCACGTATTCCACTTACAGTGCTGTCGACGAGTTTTGGAAAACAGATGGCTTGGCCCAAGGATAACATTTGGATTTATATCTTGTCCTATATGCAAGGTATGGAAAGAATCAGAAGTTGTCTACTTTCTGTTTCTTTTCATGTACATTTTCACCTTTCAGAATAAGTGGGCATCAGAAACTCTTGTCCTTCCCTGCTTACTTTTTACGACCAGTTTCTGTCTCTTCAACCAGGTGGTGTGGTACCTGAGAATATTGTAAGATCTGTCTAGGTGCTATAATGCAATTCAAAAATTATTGTTAAAAGCCAATTAAACTGAATTAAATACATTGCATGAGAAAATTTCTGTAAACATTATTTTGTATTAATGATGCATGCCCTTACTACCTGTAGACCCTGTGAGTTATATCATATGACATGGCCAGGGGTAGCTACCAAAATAGTAAAAGAATCTGAGGCTTTTAGTTACTGACACTTACCATTAAAGAGTGAAATCTTGACCTTTCATGCCATTAGTACAGATTTTTTTAAAGATAGTTAAGGAGAAATTTTTGGCATTTTGACACACTGTACAGAAATAGTAAGCAAAGTAGGAAATTGTTTTGGCAAGCTAGTAATGATTAATAAAAAACTTTTGTTAAAGAATGTGACAATGCCTTCCCTATTAATTCCCCACTCCTTTTTGTTCTGTTTAGTTCTTTCTCTTTTCCTGTCTTCATTATTTCCAGACTTGTGCAAAGGGTTTAGCATGAAGATTTGGCAAATCTTTGCTTAGTTAGACTGAGGAATGGTCAAAAAATTATGGTATTTTGTTGATTTGCCTTTCTCATGAGGTGACCCAGAGAAAAGCCATACTTAGGAGCCCTGGAAATAGGTATATGAAGGTAATATAGAAAATATTGTCTGCTCATTTTTGTCACCTGACGTTCTATCCAATTTCTAAGGAACCAAAACATACACATGCCTCACATACAGAAGGAATATGTCATATTTGTGACAGCAAGGTAATCTTTATACCTAGAAGAGATAAGGCAGCAGGAAATATATTTCAGATGCAGGCAATGTGAAGTCCCCAAAAATGTTATTTTTTGCTCTGAGCTCCAGTTACCTTTTTCCCTCTCTTGGGAAACTATGGGTTTGTAAGGACTTTACAGGATTGTTTTAAATAATACTTATTTCAGGAATGTTACTGACTGATTATCTTCTGGTACAGTGCTTGGCACTTGGGTACACAGTAAATGTTTATTGAATTAATAAATGATTCTGTTAAAGAATGTTCATGTTTTTAATTTCAGAACAAAATTAATCATACAGTATTAAAAGACCTGCTTGATCCCATAAAAGAACTCTATGAGGATGTCAGAAGAAAAGCCTTAATGAGATTGGAATATGAAGGTCTGCATAAGAGTGAAGCTATCATAACTCCTGGTGTGAGATTTTATAATGATCCAGCTGGCTTTGCCATGAATAGATATGCATATTATGTCTGCTACAAATGCAGAAAGGTATGCTTCTAATTATACTACAAAATTTTAAAAGATAGACTACTTATATGATTCAGAAGTTTAATGTAGAGTAATTTATTCTTACATCCTAAGCTTGAAGTTAAAAAAAAAATAAGAAAGCTTGATACAGCGCTTCAAACTGAATTTATTAACATAATTTGTTTTGGGGTTTTGTTTTTTTTAACCTAAACTTTTTCCAAAATATGTTGTACTGAAACAGTACTTTCTGTCAATAAAAATCTGTTTGCCCAAGGCACTCGGTTCTTGGACAAACTTCTCTTCACTCTTAACCATTCTCTTAAAATTCTTACTTCCTGCCTCTAGGAGTTTTTTTTTGGGGGGGGGGATGTCCTCCTACTTTTGTGGTCATTTAACTCTGTCATGAGTTCCTTTTCATTTACCTATCCCCCACACATACTTGTTTGCCCAAAACTCTACCTAGTAATACCCCCTTATCTTTGTTGACCTCGAGCTACGTCTTTCCCTTTACCTACATGCTATGTATACCATTATGACCTTCCAGAAATTTTGAGGTTTAGGTACAAATACTCAACTCTCTATCACACATTTTAATTTCTCACAGATACTTCAAAACTCATATGTCTGGTATTATTTCATCAGCCTTTACTCCCCCAATATATAAACTTTGTTTACAAAGGCCTGTCAGCTCTGTCTCCAAATCTCTATTGAGTCGCGTTTTTTTCTATTACATCTTTAACACCCCTAATCATTTTTTTTTTTTTTAGTAATTCTCATAGCCTTTTTACTGAGACTCATGTGAATCTCCTAAGCTTCCGCCCCTACTTCATCATTTACTCACTGCTACTGGTAGATTAGTATTTCTAGATCTCAGATTTAAGTGGGTCATTCTTATAATCTTGTAGCTCTGTCTGTCTCTCTGATCTTATCTCCTAATATACTATCATTTACAGTCCATGCTACAGTATACCAAACAACTTGCATTTCCCCAGACTCAGCCATGTTTGCCCACTCACTGACACCTCCACACCATGGCACAGGCTGTTTCTCATCATGGAATGTTCTTCTCCACTGCCTACAGCACGTTTTCCTCTCGCTTGCCACCACCACCCCTCCAATGCCTTGTACACATGTTCAAACAACCGGCCAAATCTGTCTTATTCCGTTTTAAGATTCAGCTCAGGTCTCACCTCCTTTATAATGTGGCCACACCTCCCCCGGCACTATCACCCACCGTATAGTTTTGTCATCTTGCATACATCTGTCATGGCACTCAACCTCCATTAATGATTATGGCTTACATGTCTCTCTGCTCCACTTGATGCATTCCATGAAGACAAAGACTATTTTTTCATTTCTTTTTCTCCAGTACTTGGCACTTATTAAATACCAGGTTAATTAGAGAATGAATGAATGAATGACTAAAAGATGCATAGTCTATATATATATAGACTGTTTCATATATATAAAGACTAACTGTTCATTTGTGAAATTTGTGTTGTTACAAATAATAAAATATTATTTGTATGTTTAATGTGCTAAATATTATAAATGAATATTATGCTACCACATGGGTAGCAGTCAAATGTTTAGGAAGCTAAGCAGACAGTGCAAAAAGTGAAACAGCTAAAATAAGCAATTGGCCTTAAGATAAATTGAAACACTTCTAGGACCAGATTTAGCTGGTGGATGACCATTTATAACCTCTGCATCAATGAACCCTTTTGACCTGTTTTTCTAGTACGGATAATAGATTTATATTGACTCAGCTTGTTTATTCCCAATTTTGACTTAGCTTTTTGACTGTGGGACATGATGTGCATGCAAATTGTCCCAATTTCTTGGCCTCATTTATTTTGTTCCCAGAGAAAATACAAGTTAATCATCGTTATTTCATCATGATTTCATTTATTCAAGTGAATATATTGGATTCTATTAAGTTTCTGCACATAGTATAGCTTTATAAGTGTGAGCAATATTCTGAGTAGAATTACCAAATTAAGCTTTCCTTTTAAAAAAATGTTTATGTGATCACAAGTTGCATAAAATTAATGATATTTCTTTCCCATTAGTCTTGGTCTTGTAATTCTCTTCTAGTACTTTATGTGCAACAGTGTTATTCAAGCCTATTATAGTTTAGGAATTCCCAAGCATATTTTTAAAGCAATAGAAGGGAATATGTTGTTTAATATTTCAAAATAAGAAAATTTTTCCAAACTTTGCCCTGAAAAACCAGTTTCTATTGGCTACTTAATATCTTGTTCTTGGTATTGGAATATTTTTCCTTCTCAAATCATTTTTCTTTGACAATACAATGTTTAAACTCCCTATGGAAAGCATAAATCCATTCCAGAATTGAAACTGCTCACCCTGATAAACTCTACCTTCAGCAATATGGGCATGTATGTACTTGGCCTTGCATAGGAGTGGCAAACAGACAATAGTATTTCTCAGGCCTCTTGATCTGACTTTCATAACTGTATCCCCTGCCAGTTTTCTTTTTCTTCCTATGATCTCTTCTTAGGCATATTTTGGTGGTGAGGCTCGCTGTGATGCTGAGGCTGGACAAGGGGACGATTATGATCCCAGAGAGCTCATCTGTGGTGCCTGTTCTGATGTGTCCAGAGCTCAGGTAGGCAGACCATGTTATTAGGAATAACAGTTTGGAAAGGTTAAAATTCTATTTTTTAAATAATGGTATACCAAATAAATCGGGTTTTTCATGTTTTCTGATATTTATATAGTACTGTATAATTTTTGAAATCGTTTCATAGGTATTATTTCTTTTGGGTGGTATTTTCATTTTATAATTGTCTTCCATGAAATGATCGCCTATTTAAACAAGAAATTAACTGACTTATTTCATTTACTTAAAACTGCAGTCACACTTATAGATTTTCCTTACTTTGGTGAAATCTTCACAGTACATCTATAAGATTGGGAGATAGATGAAACATTATCAGTTTTTCAGTTTGATAAATGAAATATTCATGAGGAAATTAAGTAGTTTGCTTATTAAACCAGATAGATTATGCTAGAGATAGAATTAGAACTTGGGACTTTGTCTAAACCTTTTAGGCAAAACCATACATTTATTCATTAATTTTAACATATATCATCAGTCTCTTAATCAGTTTTCAGAGCCATATATACACTGAAAATATGAATTAATGAACTGTGTATATGACTATCTTAAGTATAGTTGGAATAATCTCACTGTAATCTTGTACCTGTCTGTTCTTTTGCTATAGATGTGTCCCAAACATGGCACAGACTTTTTGGAATATAAGTGTCGCTACTGCTGTTCAGTGGCTGTCTTTTTCTGTTTTGGAACAACACATTTCTGTAATGCTTGTCATGATGACTTTCAAAGAATGACTAGCATTCCTAAGGAAGAACTACCACACTGTCCTGCAGGTATGCTTTTAGTACTTTAAAATCACGAAGTATAATTGCTAATTTTATTTAAAGGTTATATGGGAACTCTGTTTCAAGTGTTGGAAACCCAATTCAAATAAGCCCAAAGTATTAAAGAGCATAAGTAACCTCAACCCTTGTAAGCTTGACATTTTGAGCCAAGTAGAAAGTTCAAGTCATCATCATGATGAGGAGTGAGAAGTTATAATGAACCAGACCTCTTGGGGCATAAGAATGAAGTCTACTAAGAGTTATTAAAAGGATTTCTGTGATCCCCAGTACCAAAAAAAAAAGGATTTCTGTTCAGCACAAAAGAGCCATGTGACATTTGATACTCTAAATTAATGATTGAAACATATAAAAGGATTTTTATTTTTTTTTAAGAAACCTAGAATGATAGAAGGAACAAGTGGTTTGATCTAGAGGATCCAGAAATTGGCAGCATAGTGAGCACCAGAAAACCAAGAGGATTTAAAAAGCCACCTAGCATAAAGGAGAAGTGATTTTCTGTGGAAGTCAGGCTGGGGGGCAAAAAACATATAACCAAAAAGAATCTGAAAATACTGGAAGAGGTCAGGAGGCTGGGAACTACTATAATGTGGCCAGGCACGATGGCTCATTCCTATAATCCTATCACTCGGGTGGCTGAGGCAGGGGGATTACTACAAGTTCAAGGCCAACCTGGAGTACACAGTCAGTTCAAGGCTATCCAAAACTACATAGCAAGACCCTGTCTCAAAAAAAAAAAAAAAAACAAGAAAAATCCGTAATGTGGTCTATCAGGCTGACTGGAAGTAAGAGAAGTGGAAGGAGAGGTAAAAGTAGCTATGCAATATATGCATGCAGTTATTGAAAATACAAGTAAATAGCACCCTATATGTGGTGGTGTTAGAGCTGGGACGCACTCCCATACATGGTTCATCAGAGAGCACATGAGTAGGCCTACATAGGAAGCAGTATAATGCCCCTCAGATTTACCAGTGCATCTGCCCTCAGCAGTCTTAATTCTAGGGTGCACATGCACATGTGAGGGAAATTTTAAAAGCTCAGATGTACAGGTTATTCCTTGTAACATTGCTTATAATAATAAAAATTTGTAAACAGTACTAATATCCAATAGGTGAGTGGTTAATACTAAAAAAGAAGAATGGTGTTTCTTATACTGAAAGACTTCTATGAGATACTATAAACAAAAAAACAAGTTACAGATTAATGTATATAGTATGCTGCCTTTTGTAAGGGGAAAATGTAAATATATACTTATGTTTATATTTGCATAAAGAAATACTGGAAAAATATTCAAGAAACTAATAAATTATTGAAGAAAACAAGGACAAGATGGTGGTAGAGATAGGGATGGAGATGTCAATTCTGATTACAAATTTTTAACATTTTTATGTTAAACCACATGAAATATACTATCTATTTGATAAATAAGATTATTTTAAGGTATGGCTACTTTTTACCACCTATGTCAAATAAAAATTACTATACTGACGCCCTTCAAAAAATGTTTTTTTAGTGTGAAGTAACAGACTTTGAAAGAAGCAAATTCACAATGATATGAGACCAGGGCATTTGGGGTAATGGCCAGGTCAGAGATGGGAGATATGATTGAAAGGAGAGACAGTGAGTTGAGGTCAGCACATGAAGGGAGGGAAAAGCAAGACAGTTTTCTAGATGACTTGAGCTCCAAGGGAAGGAAGACTATCAAGGGAACAGTGGAAGTCATGGTCTGGAAATAAATGGACAGTGAAAGTTCATCATACTTTGTGTCATCAAGGAGCTCAGCAGACAACCAGTTTCCAACCGAGAAAGCTTCAAGGCGAGGAATATCATCAGGAAAAATCCAAAGTTTACTTAATGAAAGAAAGTTTCTTTGTTAAAACAAAAATACTGCAAATAATAAGTAAGTTAGCAATGAAATGAGTATTCCAGAGAACACAGTGGTATGCAGTGGCTGAGAGGAGGGCTCAGCCAAAGGCAAGACTTCCCCTCATATATTCACATGATCAAGTCAGCCAACAAAAAGGACTTTTTTCCTTTAAACAATTGTGAATTATACGAATGAGGCAGCAAAAGAGTTAAGAGAATCAGCAGAAGGAAGTAGCTAACATTGGTCCTGGGCCTTTTCACATGCATTTTTTTATTTTATTTTTACAACCTGCAAGGTAAATAATATTATCTCCATGTTCATAAATGGAAAATTGAGGGCCAGGGTGGTTAATTAGCCAAAGATGATATACTTTGATTGAGATTTGCTCTTCTCTCCTCACACATTCCCATTCACTTAGAGAACTGGAACAGAATTAAAGGAGAACCCACATCCATATCAGTAAGGAAGATGGCCATGTACAGTTTACTAGTGAAGTGCACGTCTCTCCCCACCCCTCTACCTCATTAATTCTACTCTTTAATACTCATATATGAATGGGGGCAAGAGTCTTTGTTAATTCATTTGGGCTGCAATAACAAAATGCCATAAACTGAGTAGGATATTAACAGAAATGTGTTTCTCACAATTCTGGAGGCTAGGGAGTCTAATGTCAGATTAGTGACATTAGATTAGATTAGTGACATAATGGCAGACAAGTGTCTGGTGAGAGCCCACTCTGGTTCATAGGCAGCACTTTCATAAAAGAGTCAAAGGGGTCTATATGGTTGAATTTATAATTCTATTCACAGGGTTTACTTTCATCCCCTAATCACTTCCCAATGTCCCACCTCCTAACACTATCATACTGGTGATCGGGTTTCAGCATATGCATTTGAGGCCATACAGACCATAGTAACCATAGCAGAATTCCTGTCTGTCCATTGCTTTCTAAAATATTTCTTGATTACCTTCTTGATGTTAGGATACTTAATCTTCGTGTGAGTTAGGTATTACTATACCTTTTTTTTTTGGTTGGTTGTTGTTTTGTTTTTTGTTTTGTTTTGTTTTTGTTTCTCCATTTTGTTTATTGGTACATTTTAGGTATACAGTACAGTTACATTCATCACTGGATCTTGTACCTTTAAATGATGTATCTTGTTTCTTATTTTTCCCCATTCCCCTACCCTCCCTTCACCCCCTCCACCCTTCCCTATTTACAAAGACTGTTTCCATGTTTTTCCTTTTCTCATATTTTTTCTTTTCCCTTCTTTCCTTTCCCCTTCCCCTCCTACTTTCCGTTTTGTTTTGTTTTTTGAGACAGGGTCTCACTAGGTAGTTCAGGCTGGCCTTGAACTCACTATGTAGCCCAAGCTGGCCTCGAACTTGTGATGATCCTCCTTCCTCAGCCTCCCAAGTGCTGGGATTATAGGCGTGCACCACCACACCCAGCTATTGTGCCTCTTTTAAAGATGAAAGATCTAAGAATCAGAAAACCTAATTTTTGCCTTGGTTACTTTATCTGCAAAATACTACTTTTGTATTCCTGTGACTGTTAGAAGATTAAATGGTTGATATACTACTATAGTGACTCAGTAGTAAGCATTCAAATGTTTATAGGTACTTTTCTTTTTATTTTTACCATTGTTACCATTATGTTAAATTATGAACTCCTTGCAAATGGGCACCCCATTAGGCACTCAGTAAATGTTTGTTGAGTAAGTGATTCCTTAGTTCTTTCCCCTGAAGAAACTTAAGCATTGTGTTTGCATGAGCCACCACAGGTGTTCGTGTTATCTAAACTAGACCTGCCTTTGGATGTCCCCTCTTGCCTACTCTCCGCACTCACTCATAGGGTAAGCAACAGTATGCAGTATGACTTCGGATGGGAAATCTGCTCTACTATAATTTATGACAGGCATAATTAACTACCTAGCCAGTTAGCTAGCTAACTGGTGTCCTCCCTGTTGACACGTTCTGGGCTTGTCCCTGCATTTCTTTGAAGCAGCACAACTGCTGCTCTTAGTCTCTTGGCTCAGACCTATGGCTACTCTTTCTCAGATGAGCTGTCTTTACTTTGATACCACCCCCCATGCCTTAGTCTTACTCTTACATTTTACTTTATGTTCCTCTAGATCAGGGCTTGGTTTATCCTTGTTCAATAATAGTAATACAGCTAACATCAGTTGGGTATTTATAATACACAGGCTAAGAGCGTCATAGACACTACCTTTTACCCTTCATGGTTTCGTTCTTTTATACCGAAGAAGCTTAACCCAAAAGAGGTAGATTGAGTGTGATTTCATTCCCCATTGATCTGGAAAAATTTGTCCCATCCAACCTCATATTTTCTTTTCTTAAGTAAAATTGGAATTTACATTTATTATTTTGAAAAGTAGCTATAGAGAACTAATACATAGTTCCTATCCCTCCTCCTACAATGCAATAGGGAATGTGTATTCAAGTGTAAGCACAGCCTATATTTCTGACCCCATAAACCCCCCCCATTAATAAAGAAGCTAAACATCCTTTTTAAATGACATAATGCACATTAGCATAACAAATTTCTTTTAGAAATAGAAAAGTACACGGCTTTTTTTATATTTTATCAGCCTAGTTTATGTATTATGTGCAAATTTGTATTTTCCCTAAAGTGTTTCTTATGGATTATTTTATGTTATTTTAATGTTTATATTTTAAGATGACTTTCATTTTCCTACTAATCTCCCTTCAGATAGCTTTTTTTTTTTTTTTTTTTGGTACTGGGGATGGAACTCGGAACCTTGTGCTTGGGAGGCAGGTGGCAGAACCACAGATAGCTTTTAAATAACACTAATAATCAATATTCTGATTTTTGATATGTTTTCTCTTCAGTGAAAGTAAAGAGATAACATGGCTTATTTATACTTAAGTTTGTTGTTACTTGTAAAAAAGACATCCTATACAAAAATCTCCATATATTCTTATCCAGAATAATATTCTACTAGATTAAATTGGCAGATTTTTGCGACCATTTTTGCTCATTGCTTTTGCTTTAAAATGATATATCTAATTCATCTATTAATTGAAAAAGATCTATAATTCATGGTGGTTCTCTATAAGCAAGATATTGTGGGTAAGGGACCATGTCGCTTCCTCTGTTGTATATGGTTCTGTTATATTGAAATTTTTATTAACATTCTTACGTCTGTGAGTAGAAGAAAATAAATTTTTCAATTTTATATTTGCATACCCAGTCGTGCTATTTTTTTAAATAACTTATCAGTGATTTCTGTTTATATGAGGTTTATGTGTATGTGTGTTTTAAAATATTCTTTGCTTCCTTCAAAATTTATACAGGTCCCAAAGGCAAACAGTTAGAAGGAACTGAATGTCCACTCCACGTTGTTCATCCACCCACTGGAGAAGAGTTTGCTCTGGGGTGTGGAGTATGCAGAAATGCTCACACTTTTTAGAACACTGCGATCCTTTGTCTACAGAGAGAAAAGTTGTCTTCATCCGCTAAGAGGATGTGGTGAAGTTTAAACTGCTCAGGACAAGGGCGGGACCATTTTTACATCCATGAAAATGAACCATTCACAGTGCAAGAAGGATGCCAAATACCATGTACATAATTCTTGCTGTGGAAGTTTTCCCCTTATTTTGGTTTATCTTCTTTTGAACCAAGACATCAAACTTGTGAGGTGTTTGCATGGGGCCATTTCCGTCATTGGCCTGTGAAGCATTGAACATTTATAGGTAATTGACATAAAAGATTCATCATACCCATGGACTAAGAATGATGCTGGCTTTCAAGCAAAAAGGAAAAATAATCATTGTTTATTGTATACTGCCTTTTTTGTAATCCTGTAAAATTGCATCACGGGTGGGGATATAAAGAGGAATATTCTGGTTTATTTCCTAGACTGTTATTTAAAAAAATTGTGTTAGGACAGCATATAAATGTAATAAGTATCACACTGTATATAAAGATATTGATGTTTGTCCTGTATAAGAATTACTAAATTACAAATGCAGTTTCATTTAAACTTCTAGGTTAAGTTTGAGCCTGAAATTTTAATGAAGTGCAATACTGAGTGTGCCTCATTATTTTGCAGCTGTAAGCATATTGGAATGTACATGTCAATAAAACCACTGTACATTTTTATACAGTGATAAAGTCTAACATTTGTGAAGGTTTTTTTTGAGAAAAAGTAAACAGTTTGTAGTCTTAAAATTCTAAGATTTTTTTAGAAAGAAATTTAATACAGTGAAACCGTAACTTTCATACCTATAAAAGAAATTAGATTGATAATAAATTACAATGTTAGAATCTTAAATACTGCATAGAAGATCATGAATTTTTTTTCATAAACACACACCAAAAATGGAAGAAAACATTTAGGATATTAACTTCTATCTTCTTAGCCAGTAGCTTTTTGTCCCTTCATAAAATATTGAAGTAACTAGTCTTTTCTTTTATGCATAACATTGTGTTAAGTATGTTCTATTTATTTATGCATTTGAGTCATGAAGTTGCCAATTTGATCATTTTTAATTCATCATAAATCAGGTTATACTTATTCCCATGAGACTGACAGAATTCTTTATCTGTTTTATTCCAAATTCCTACTGCTGGAAATATACAAATCAATTTTTCAACATAGAAATAGTTGTCAAATTTAATGACATTTGTGTTAGGCATTTGTGAAAAATCTGAAACAGTCTATGCCTTAAAAAACTTAAAATATAAAGAAAAGATCTAAGTACAGATAACTTTTTCAGAATGTTCTAATGAATTTCATAAAACTATCCAAGCCCAATGCTTCAAGATTTAGGAAGAATCATTATTGGTTTATTGCTTTTGTGGTTGAGAAGGTAGTACCCAAGAGGCATTTGAGCTGTATCTTGAAGACTACGTCGAATTTCAAGAAACAGAAATGTAGGGAATGACATGAGAAAAAAGTATGTAAGAAAAATCTAGAGTGTGATCAAAGAACAGTGAGTGATCTAACAAAGTATATAGGCTTGGTGTTGACTTAACATGTTTCCAGGATACACAAAGTAGGTTCAAAGACTAACAGTATCCCTAGAAATACTCCCAAAAAATGAGAGATTCTGATGCGGCCATTGTAAATATATTTGACCTAAAGTCACAGTCCAGAGGAATGAACTTAGAGAATGCCACCCAAAGAAGACACTTCATTGACACTTTAGAACTGTAAGGAATACCATCTTAGATTCACTAACTTTAATGACAGATTGATCAGCTGTAGTTTGTAAACTGTGATGGAGAAAAAGCAAATTATAGAGATGCCTGGCTAGAGTGCATAATCGAGTTAATAGTCTAGTAACCAAAGGGAGAAAATCAACAAAGCCCTATTTTGTATAGTCACAGTGACTTTAACTTATCTGCACTTATGAGGAAGCTATCTATAATCATGATCCATAGCACTTCAAAAAGAGCAAACTTGAACATTTTAGAAATAAGTTAGGACAAAGTACAGAAGAGGATATCTGTAGCAGGCATTTGACTCAAGTATCCTGTGCACAAAGACTGTCCTTCCAAAGCTCTGTAATGTACAAGGCAGGAAACAGAATCATGATGGTGGGGATTAGTGAATGTTTCTGGAAAGTAACTTTTATTTTCAGGCCTAAAGAAAGGCATTTTTCTTAGTTTACTAGCTATATTATTCTATATTATTTAGGCCTAAGATCTTCCTATTCTATCAAAAAGCTTATTTAATAATAAACTTATTTATTATAATATTATTATTCACTTTTCATTCATAATCCTTACTAATTTGCCCTCTTTTTCAGATATTTTAACCTCAACATCTCTCCCTGCCATTTTTTTTCCATATTCCACCTAGACATGTATCTGGTGTTACTGTTTAATGGAACATTATAGCTCATTTTCCTGAAAACTGCCAACAGCATGTGGAGAGTAATGGGATTGAAAGCAGAAGACTTGAGTGCAAGTACTAGCTCTACCTCTTTTTTGCTTATGTGACCTTGACTCAGCCACTTACTTTTAGTTTCAATTTCTTAGAAATAATACCAAATCCAAATGAGAAAGTTTTTATAAAAGTGCTTTATCTTAGAATAGTATTCAAAAGAGAATAGTGACAGAAAGAACATTTACTCAACATGTTCTAAATTGCAGGCAGTGAATTAAGCATTTATTCCTCCCATCAACTCTGGGAATAAATCATTATTAATGTCATTTAGCTTTTAGAGAGAAGTTAAATGACTTGCACTAGATTCCTGCTGTATTTGGCTAAAAAAATTCTCATGTACATCTAGAACTTTGTTTCCAAAGCCCAAACTTATTCTGCCACATAATGCTATTACTGTTATATTATCAATGGTTCTATGAAAAGAACTTATAAAATGTTAACTGGACATTTGTAATATAGGCAAAATTGCAAAGAGGACAAGATACTATTTACCTCCAGGAGTTGTCAGTTGGGAGGGGTATAATTTAGACCTCCCTTTAACGGAACCACCACCTCAAGATAAGCTCCACCATAACATCCTCTAGCTGCAGCACCCGAGGCATCTACTCCACCATTTGATCCAAAGCCACACTCTTCCAAGGCAACCACAGCCAATGACAGAACACTGCCAGTGTGCTAGATCCTGGTCATTTCTGCCCAAGCAAGCACATTGGCCTTTATGAGCAATCTGCACCAGAACTCAAGGGGGCGAGACTTGCTTAGGGTTACACTTCCATCAGGGTATCTGACAGCTCCTCTGTCTACTACTGCTCCCTCAGTGTTTAATCTTCCAGAGACTTTCCTCACAACAGAATTCCTATACTTCATCTTGGCACCTGCTTCCTAGAGTTCCTGACCAACACAGGAGGATAATATATTTTAAATGGCTTACTCATTTTCAATTCATTTCACAAATGACAGGATGGCACAGGATAAAACAGCTAAACTGTAAAAAGATAAATATTAAAGGAAGCACAGTGAAGGTAAATTATGAAAGATAATAAAAGCCAGATTTGGTGATCAGGGTCCAGTAAGTAACCATACAGTTGTAGTTGTACAAGAGCAAGGTACTAACTTCAGTTTCTTGGCTAATCAAGCAGAGTACGAAACATATTCAGTTATAACCTGTACATTTCCTCAAAAAACCAAATGCAAATAGTCTTGAAGGATGCACAGGTAAGTTTTTTGTTTTTTATTTTTTTGGTACTGGGGATCAAACTCAGGTCTTTGCGCTTGCGCAGCAGGTGGCAAAACCACTGAGCTAAATCCCCAGCTCTAGACAGGTAAGTTTTGACAAGCAAAAGTGGGAAAGTATGTTCCAGGGAGAGGCTATGGTGAGAACCACAGCAGAAGGTGTTCCTCAGAAGTGTAAGCTGTTTGCTTTGAGGCTCCATTAACTAAATATTTGAGTACCTGCTCTAGGTCTGCACTTGCCAGTGCACTCTGATGAGGGTGGAAACTTTTTTCCCCATTGCTTAGTAAACATGACTTCTCCATAGAAAGTGCCTAAGTGAACTAAGTGAACTATATGAGTTACTGACTTAAAGTGTTCAGTATACCGGGGATGAGACATCCACAGGACACAAATTTGGAAACATGTAAATAATAAAATGTCAAGAAGAATTACAACCAAAGTTTGATAATGACAAGACAAAACATTTAGTAAGGGCTTACCATGGCCAAATACTGTGCATGAGTGTTGTAGGCAGGGTAATAGTCCCCCAGAATATTCATATATCCTTGATACTTTACGTAGAAGACCCAAAAAACTCAGTCAAAAGTCTTCTAGACCTAATTGACAGATTCAGTAGAGTATCTGGGTATAAGGTCAACACAAAAAATAATAATAGCCTTCTTATACACAAATAGACTCATTGAGAGAGAAATTTGGGAAACAATTCCTTTTACAATAGCATCCAAAAAAATGAAATATCTAGGGATCAACCTAACAAAGGGAGCAAAAGACCTCTACACTGAAAACTACAGCACTCTGAAAAAGGAGATTGAGGAGGATATAAGAAAATGAAAGGACATCCCTTGTTCCTGGGTAAAAGAACCAATATAGTGAAAATGGCCATACTTCCAAAACTGCTATATAGATTTAATGCAATGCCAATTGAAATTCCAACAGTATACTTCACAGAACTAGAGAAAACAATCCAAAAATTTATTTGGAACCGGAAGAGACCTAGAAGAGCAAAAGCAATTCTAGGCAACAGAGACATGGCTGGGGGTATCACAATCCCCAACTTGAAACTATACTACAAAGCTATTGTGATTAAAAACAGCATGGTACTGGCAAAGAAACAGACCCAAGAAGCAGTGGAATAGACTAGAAGACGCGGAAACAACTCCAGACATACTCAGCCACTTCACCTTTGACAAAGGAGCCAACCACCCTCA
>NW_004624751.1:23360946-23410376 GCF_000247695.1 Heterocephalus glaber
ACAGGTAATGGGGAAAAAAATAAGAACTAAGATACATCATTTACAGGTACAAGCACCCAATGATAAATGTAAACATATTGTATACCTAAAATGTACCAATAAAAGAATTAAAAAAATATTCCCATATCTTAATCTCCAAGATGTACAAGTATGAAGATGTTACCTTGCCTGGCAAAAGGGACTTTGCAAATGTAATGAAAGACACAGATCTTGAGATTAGATTGCATTAACCTTGTGGGGCCAATGTAATCAGAAGGGGCATAATATAGGAAAGAAGGAGGCAAGAAGGTCAGAGTCAGACAGGGACAGAATCAGAGGCCAGAGAGAAAGATTTGATGATGCCACCCTGATGGCTTTGAAGATGGGCAAAGGGCCAGACACCAGTGAATGTGGAGGGCTCCAGAATCTGGAAAAGACAGCAAGCACAAGTTCTCCCCAGGACCCTCCAGAACAAACACATCTCTGCTGCCACCTTTGGATTTGCCATCATTTTGGATTTTTCATCTCTAGAATTGTACAAAAATTAACCTATATTGTTTGAAACCATCAAGACTGGTCATTTGTGACAGTAACAGGAGGAAAGGGATGCAATGAGCTTCACATGCATTATCACAATTTCATATTCCACAGACCTATGAACTATTAACATTTTATAGATGAGATAACAAAGAATAGTAAATACCTTAATTTTTATTGATTACATATGGAAATAACATTTTGGATACACTAGTTAAGTTAAAAAAATTTATAAAACTGATTTTACCCGTTCTTTTAACTTTTAAAAAGTCGCTTCTAAAAATTAAATATGTGTTTGCATATATATCTAATAGACAGTGCTAGTTTAGAACTTTATCCTCTACAGTTTTTTAATTTTATTTTTAACTGATAAAGATATAAAAACTGCACATATTAATGTGATGTTTCGATATTTGTATACATTGTGTAATATTTTATTCAGGTTAAACACATCTGAGTCTTCAAATGTTTAACATTTCTTTATGGTAAAAACATTCTTCTAGTATCCCAAAAAGAAGGTGAAATTCAGAAATCAACTAATAACAAATTCTGGTGGGGCTGTGGGGGAAAAGGAACCCTTCTCCAATGTTGGTGGGAGTGCAGACTCATGCAACCACTGTGGAAATCAGTGTGGCAATACCTCAAAGAAATAAAATTAGAGGTCCCATTTGATCCAGACGTCTCCTTGCTGGGTATCTTCCCAAAAGAATTAAAAGAATCATACCACAGCGATATATGTGCACCCATGTTTATAGCAGCACAATTTGTAATAGTTAAATCTTGGAAACAGCCCAAATGCCCACCAACTGGTGATTGGATAAGGAAGATTTTTTTTTTTTAAAAATGAAGTACTACTCATCCATAAAGAATGATAAACTCAAGACATTTATTGCTAAATGGATGCACATTGAGGCCATACTCTCAAGTGAAATAAACAGAACACACATAAAATACCATATAGTTTCTCTGGTGTGAGAAACTGCAAGTATAAATGAGGACCAAAATGTATAATAATGTAAAATAGGAAGAAAAAGTCCAAAAGGACAGGGAAAGTAAGAAGGAGGGGTGGGGGAAAGGAAAGAAGGAAAAGAAATGTGAGAAAAGAAGGAAAAAACAAAGATTTAGTAAATAGGGCAGGGTGGAAGGGAAGGGACAGGAATGGGGAAAAAATAAGAACCAAGATATGTTATGTACAGATACAAATCCCCAATGATGAATGTGATCATAAAGTATACCTAAAATGTGCCAATAAACTTAATGGAAAAAATAAAATTTAAAAATGATACATTATTATTACCTATACTCACATTACTGTGCACTAACCCACCAGAACCTCATACTCCCATGCTTTTTTTTTTTAAGAAACAAGTCCAAATATGTACTTTAGGAAGATAGCACAGGAAGTGGGTCAGAGAGGCCTTGAAAAATGCTGCCTCTAGCGAAGACCATTTAGGAGTTATGATTGTGACTTGGGAAGAGTTGGTAGAGGGTTTTTCCTAATGTGTTAATTTTTAATTGACATATATATGTGAAATACAATGTGATAATTCAGTACATGTATACAATGTGTCATTACACAAATCAGGGTAATGAGCATATCCAGCTTCTTAAATACCATGTCTTTGTGTTGGGAACTCGGGACCTTGTGCTTGCAAGGCAGGTGCCAGAACCACTGAGCTAAATGCCTGGCCCCAAACTCCTCTATTTCTTTATAAAATATATAATAAATTGTTGTAAACTGTAGTCATCCTTCTAGAACCTATTCCTGCTGCCTAACTATATTTTGGTACTTGTTATCTCACCTCTCTCAATTGCCTCTCCATCTCTTCTAGACTCTAGTGAGAATGTGCAGTATTTGTCTCTTGTTGCCTGGATTATTTCATTTAACATAATTTCCTACAGTTTCACCCGTGTTTCCACAAAAGACAGAATTTCATTCTTTTTTATGGCTGAATATTTCACTGTCTTCATCCATTCATCTGCTCTTGGACATCCAGTTGATTCCTTTGGTATTGTGAATAATGCTGTAATAAACATAGAAGCACAGAGATCTCTATGATATTGATTTTATTTCTTTTACATACCCAGAAGATTGCTTGATCATATGCTAGTTCTATTTTTAATTTTTTGAGAAACTTCCATACTGGTTTTTATAATGGCTATCCTATTTTACATTACCACCAGCAGTGTTTAGAGTTCTCATTTCTCTGCATCTACTTCAGAATTTATTTTTGTCTTTTTATCAGAGACATTCTAATGCGTGTAAGATAATATCTCATTTTGATTTGCATTCCTCTGACAATTAGTGATTTTGAATATTTTTTCATGTACTTGTTGGCCTTTTATGTATCTTTTGAGAAATGTCTATTTAAAAGACAATTGCCCAGTTTTATTGGACTAACATACTACAGAAACCATACTATAGAAATCAAAGCAACACAGTACTGCCACAAAAACTGACACATAGAACGATGGAACAGAGAGGAGAACCCAGAAATAAATCCACACATCTGCAATAAATTCATTTTCAACAAAAGCACCAAAAGAGAAAAGACAGCTTCTTTAATAAATGCTGGGAAACTAGATGTCTATTCAGAAGAATGAAAGTAGACTCCTCTCACTATATGCAAAAATTAAAATAGATCACAGGCCAGGGATTTGGCTCAGTGTTTCTGCCACCTGATTTGCAAGTGCAGTGTCCTGAGTTCGATCCCTGGTACAAATAAATTAATAAAATAAAATAGATCACAGACCAAAATGTAAGATCCAGAACTATGAAACTGGAAGAAAACACTTCAAGACATTGGAATAGCAATGACGTTTTCTGGATACAACCCGAAAAGCATAGACAACAAATGCCAAAACAGACAAAGAAGCTTCTGCACATCAAAGGAACTAATCAACAGAGTGAAGAAACAACACACGGAATGGGAGAAGAAATTTAGAAATTACTCATCTGAAAAGAGATTAATACCCAGAATATATAATGAACTAAAAAAATTCAGCATCATAGAAACAAGTAATTTGATAAAAGTTATGATCATGAGACACACTTCTGTCCTTTGAGGAGTCTATAGTCTCATCCTAGGTAGGGCAATTACATAGAGATGTGGCTTACAATACAATGATTTGTTAGGCTGATTTGCCAGAGGGGGAGATGTGTGCTGCAATAACTCAGGAGAGGTTGAGTTGCTGAGGCAAGACCTAGGAGGAAGCCTGGCTCCAGCTTTAAGATAGATGCATGCCAAAGAACTTTTCTGTAAAGCTTTGGTGAACTCTATACATTACTTCATTGTCTCTAAAGCTCTTGAAGTGAAGAAAGTTTGAATACACAATCTCTATTATTCCATGTATATAAAAAGCAGACAAAAATATATCTGTGGTTATAGATTTCAAAATAGTGGTCATTGAGTGGGTGGGAACAGTAGATTGCTAGAATATTTTACATTCCGATCAGAACAGAGGTTACACAGGGACACACACTGCTAAAATTCATCACACTGTACCCCTAAGATTTGTGTACTTCACTGCTTACAAATTATACCTCTTTAAAAGGAGAAAACATCTTACAGAAGATGATGTAGGTAGATAGCACGGTTATACATAAGCTTAAATGCCAGGCCTATGAATTTGCCTTTGTTTTTATAAGGGGGGAACCACTTAATACTTTCCAGTGATTGGAAAACTCCCAATCTGTACTTCACAAAGACAAGCAAGAAATACTGACCACTCTTCTAAGAGGGCTTGGAAGCCAAATCAGTCACTATCCTCTCTTGGATGTTGAAATGATAACAAATAACTATGAGTCTGATTATAGCAAAAGGTAGTGTCAATTCAAAAGTTTTAATTTGATAGAACACAGCATATAATACCACTTCTTTCCTTTGAGGAGTTCCTTGAAAGATTATTAAATATGTTCTCTTTGCATAGAAAGAGTATTTAGCATGAAAGTCACTGGCTTGACACATCAAGTGAGAGACCTCATACTGAGCCCCAGAAGAGAAAGGATCCAGTAACTCTCAAGTCCACTAATGGAAACATGGGTCCAATAATGGGGTATCACTGCATGGACCATGCATAAAAATGTGACCTGTATATTGGATAAGAGAAGCATGATCTCATAGTTATAGATAAGATAGAAAAGAACAAAGGACTAAAATATAGCAATTAGCATGTTCTGTCACAAAGAATCAGATCTGTCAGAGAGAAGGGGCAACTTGGTGCACAATACTGCAAATGTGTATGCTGTTTAATTTTGAAATGTTCTCATGGAAGATATGAAGAGGAAACAAGAACATCTGATGTAATTGTAGAAGAAGGTAATGTCATTGGGATCAATTAATGAGCTCTGAAAGTCTCCACTTGGAAAAAATAGGGCCAGTTGAAGCTGAAGATTTACATGCCTTAGCAGTAAACAAAGCATGTGCAAAGGGACATCCAAAACCTGGGCACACTGGGGCCTGATTAAAACTAACCATATATCTGCCATTATGGAATGATATAGGATACATCTTAGAAACATGCAAAGAGAGTCTCACTTTCCCGGATTCAATCCTAGTCAACATGATTTCAACTGTTTGGCAGAATGGACATTAGATTAACTAAGATTCCTTACATCTGCTATATCTTATTGGACAACATACTCAGAAGGAGAAACAGCCTAACATTATTTACTCTAAAGGCAAAGTAAAGTAGGCATAAGGGGGGGGGGGGAGAAATGTACTTTGCTTACACATACAAAGGAATATTCTCTAAACTCCCTATTTGTCAATAAAATAAATATCCTTGGCAGGTAGTAAGTGTAACACTGGATCTAGTCAGACAGGGGCTGAGCAGATCAACATCTGTCAAGGATGCTGTATTACAATGCCAGATCAAATGGGAAACAATCTTCTTCTGGGGTAAGGGGTAGTGAGGGCAGCTTGGAACCTCATTAAATTTTTGTCTATCTGCAAAGCTAAAAGAGAACCATTTGCAGATAGCTTATATGTCTTGTAATGCATGCCAAACCCAGAAAAATCTGGGATGTCTAAGCATTTGCCTGATATCAAGGATATCTGAGCACTTGCCTGAGTTGCAGCTTCTCAGTGGAGAAAGCTAAAATCCTGGTAGAAGAAGATTTTCTCTATGTGACTTTTGTATCCCTTTGGTAACATGTTCTTGTTGCTTAGGCTAAAACAGAAAATATCACAGCTGAGAAGGAAGATTGAAACAAACAGCTCTGTCCTCACTCACTGAGTTAGATCCGAGAGTAAAAACATTATGTAGTTAACATTTACTGGGTGTTACCATATGCTTGTGACTAACCTATTTGGCTCACATATGCTAACTCATTTAATTCTCATGACAACCCCATAAATCAGTGTTATTATTACTACCATCTTATAGAAGAGTAAACTGAGTCGCCAAGAAGCTGAGTAGATTACCCAGGCTCACATATCCAAAAAATGGCGGAACCAAATTCAAAAATCAGATCCACATCTTCTCTAGCCGCCTTTGCAGCAGCTTTGACTGAGCAGTCTTGATTTGAGGCTCTCACATTTGCAAGACCCAAGAAGAAAATGAGGAGACAAGTGCCCTCCTACTGTCAGAAAACACCAGACTGGGGGACCAGAAAAAAAAAGAGAACTTCAGAAAAAGGAGTTAAATTTGGAAAACAACAGAGACCAGAGTGAGAAAGTACATATAGAGCATGTAGCGTATAAAACCCTAAATCGAGGCCGCAGCCTCCTCCAATCCCCGATCCCCGGAGCAGATGAGCGGCTTGGCTGAAGCCAGCGCGCTTCGGAGCCCGAGCTGGGGAACGCTGGTGGTGGGGCCTCGCCCTGATCTAGGACCGCGCCTCGGGACGCCTCTTTCCTCCAACTCTTTCCCAGTCTCTGCGAGTCGGAGCTGGCGGCTGCAGGACCAGGATGGAGGACGTTAACTGCAATGTGAACGCGGACCAGGAGGCGCGGAAGCTGCAGGAGCTGGTGAAGGAGGGGCCGTTGGGGGCCGTGAAGAGTGCAGGCTCCCTCGGCCCAGCACCCCGGGGCGAGAAGCCGTAGGATGCCACCTTCTTGCTGGCAGGGAGGGCAGCTTGCTGGACAAGGTAGAGCCTCTTGGCCAGACAGGCTGGATGGAGCGCCTGTGAGGCTGGGAGGAGGAGGGCTGGCTGTATTCATCACCAAAGAAAAAAACTTACACCAATGCAGAAGCCGTTAGTCCATTAGTTTGGTACAGGCAAATTTTGGATTACCCAACTCCTGATGTTGAATATGCTAAAAAAAGGCTCTTACCCACAAACTTTATCAAACTCTCAAGGGGCAGAATTTGTACAATAATCCTTTCAACTCTGTGAGTTACACAAGTCCTTACAGTCCAAGGGCTAGTAACCCATATAGCAGGGGCTTCAATTCTCCATCCTCACCCCCCACCCCCCCATAGTCAAACAGTTTACACTTCCCGGAAACTCAGGTAGCTTCGAAAGTTCATTAGACAGAAATCCTCCGCTCAGTCCTCAATCCTCTATAGATAGTGAGTTAAGTGCTTCAGAATTAAATGAAGATACAATTGGATCCAATTATAAGCTAAATGTTGTAACAGATGTGCAGATTTTATCTCAGAGGCAAGAAGAAAGTCTTGGGCAAGAACACGCAGCCATCACTCTCAGTACAGTTCTTGTTCAGCTTGCACAAGACAGGGCACATTTAGATCAAGAACTTGATGTACAAAGCTTAGATGATGAAGATGACAATATGCATCGTGCAGTATACCCTGCTATTAACAGGTTCTCTCTACCACCATGCAATTCACCTCGACCATCACCTAAGCAGTCACCCAGAAGTTCACCTCCTTCACAATCTCCAGCCCCAGGAAGAAAATACAGTACCACATCCCCACAGCTATTATTAGCCTTATAGCAATCTCACCTTTCACTTCGAGTCATCACACAGATTTACAGACGGGCAATATTAAAAATGAAGAAAAACTGAGACGCGGTCTTCCAAACCTGTCCCGAATATGTAATATACAAAGTGACTCAATGAAAAGCACCCAACGTGACTCAAAGTTTCAATTATCAAATGGAGGAATACCTCCTAAGCAACCTCAGGCTTCAGCCATACTTTCTCCAGGCAAATTCCATACCCCAGCAGCACCATCTCCTTTGACGTTTTGGCAACTGGTGAAAGCATTTAGTAACCAGGCTCTGGTTCTCCTGGCAGCCAAGAAACAACACAGTTCACACAAATCACCACTTCTCCTGGGTCTCCCGTGGTTCAGAACACAGCTGCAACAAATTCTCCCAGCAATACCAGCAGCACTACTTTAAACAGACCTTCAGGGATGACTGCAGTGAGAAGCGGCTGCCCAGACCCAGCACCCTTTCTGCTGGGGCCATCCCAGTGCCTCGAAGCAAACTTGCCCATCCTATTCTCGGGTCCCTGCCAGCTCCTAAATCCTCTGGCAGCATGAAAGAGGGCTGTGACTGATTGGCAAAGGTAAGAATGCAAGGGTCCACGGCTTCATGGATACCCCTGTCCCAGGCTACACAACTTTTATATATGCAGACTGTTCAGATAAGACTCAGGATTTATAAGATCTCAGCCCTCTCTGTTTTAATTAGCACAAACTGACACAGATGATCAAGCAGCACTTTAATGACACATGAAATGTGTTTGGTAACCATACAATCACACTCCATGGAATCACTTTTAGTTTTAGTTAACAGACACTTAATTGGTTTTTTAATATTTGACAGAGGCCAATATCTGGGCAAATACCTAATGGATGCCAAAGAAAAATCCCCATTTGTAAGTGAGAAAGTACCTTTGTACACAAGAATATGGTAAATTTGGGCTAGCCAAAACTTTACATTCAACCTAATTTACTGTATAAATCATACCAATAAATAGTATGTTAATGAGAACTAATAATCTATTTAAGTGTTTCACAGTATTCCAGGAAACTGTAGATTAAATTTGAGGCAATGGGAGGAAGAAACCTGGGCTAGAGATTTAGAACATGATAGAGATCTAGGAGAATTCTATAAATTATTTTTGCAGATTCATTGGAAAAATTATCATTTTATTTAATCTTCAGTTTGGGATACAGCTCACACATCACCACCACCAGATAGTATTACAGTGTGCATCCATCATGTTGCATTGACACATAGGACTTCCATGTGTTTGTTTTGATTGCCAAAAGGGATTGATATCAGTTGTACAGTCTTTCTCAACTTTATAATTCTTTGCTCAGGAATGATGGCTTTTGCTATTGGAGAGAATTTCTTCACATGCTGTTACCTGTCACATAACTGAGAGATCTAGTTTCTATTAGTAGGTTTCCATGATGCAATAGAGTAAGTAGTATCTTTATTCTTGATATAATACTTTGGTGCTTACAACCTGGAACAAAACTATACAGTGAGGGTGGCCAAAAAATCTATGTACTTAACTTTCAAAAATTTCTGGTGATGACAGTTGTATTGTTGCTACTAAGCGGCATAATGGTCTATTATGTGGTAGAAAAATATAGCCTGCCATTTTAAACTAACTGTATATCTTTTGAAAATACTGTCCCTTTTAACAGTATTTTTGACTTAGATTTTCCCTTACATCAATTTTTATGTTTTTGGTAACCTACTACATCTAACTCTAAATATTTGCTCTTTATTGGCATATATATATATATTATTGGTATATTATATATAATATATACAATATATATTGGCAGATTATATTTAGGCAGTGTATATATATATATATGTATATATATATATATATACATATATATATATACACATACATATCCTTTAAACATTTGTTTTTATTTTATCAGATTATTACCAAACTAAAACTTCCTGTTATAGCAAGTGTCTCATTTTTCACTGTAAGGTCTGCATTTAAATACTTAGTTTGAACAGCTCCAAAATATTGGCAATTGGGCCACCGAAAACGATTTTAGAGATCTAAGCATTCCTGTTCATTTCTGTTAATTGAAGACATTCTGTAAGTTGGCAAAAGAAACTGAGAGGGAAATGGAAGGCTTACTATTCAGGACAGCATTGAGGTTGATAGGCTGAGAGAATGATAAAACTAAGACCCCCATTGTGCCATGACTGACACTGGGGTATCTTTATTGGGTTGACCAGTAGGGAGGCATTCTGTTAGCACAAGGAGTGGCAGATTTAAACTACCAGTGCTGTACATTTTGGTGAATTATGCAGAAAAGAAATTGTATCCCTGAATTTGAAGGTGATGGGGTGGGTCCAGAAAGGATGGCGCCAGAATTCTACATGATGATGAACCAAAAACTGTTGCTTTTCAGAGGAAGATTAAAAAAAAAAAAAAAAAAAGCATCTGCTTTGGTGGGGGAGTGAATCATGTGAATCTTAAATCCATAAAATAAAGACTAGCCACTGTCCAGCACCACCCCTAGAGTACTAAACAGAATCATCCTTTGTTAATGACAGCTATGGAGAAGATGTCGCCACCCTGCTCCCAGATTTAAAACACAGCAAAACAAAATTCCACAATTGCCTGGCAGTTAAAAGAAAGTATCTTTTTTTTTTGCTCCCAGTACTGGGGATCGATCTCTGGACCTTGCTCTTGCAAGACAGGTGTGGTGCTGCTGAGCTAAATTCCTGGCCCAAAAGGAAGTATCATTTAAAATCTGAGGAGCAGCTTTTTCATGTCAAATTTGTACTGGTAAGGAGTTTGCATTGTAAGAAAAAGCAAACAAATTCAAAATATCTATAGCAAACAAGGAAAAAACATGATGGCTGGGCTTTGTGTCATTTTTATTCCATTACAAAAATATATGCTGGGCCTTGAGAATAGAGCAGAACCGGAACTGGTGCAGAGCATATTTCTTTGCTTTTGCAGGCCATGTGGTAGAACATGATCACTTATAACTCTGGAATTTATACAAGTGCAAGCACCCAGGAAGGGACTACGCTCTTCCCTCTGGTATTAATTCCAAATTCCCCGAGTGGTGGTGAGGGAGCTGTCTTAGTTTGATAAGTCCTTTAAGACCTATCACCAGTGGACAGGGGCAGGTTCACACACTCCAGGAAACCACTACTAAAACCAAATAACGAGATGATTCCTCCAAAGAGGTGCTAGGTGGACAATTTGAAATGTGTCCACCACAGATGTGACACATTGCAGTCTTGGAGGGAGTTGGACATGATGACTTTCAAATTATGTACCTATGATCTTACTAACTGGCTTGAGTTTTTCTTTTCACTTGGATACACTGCTTGCCTCCCCTTCTCTGACAATTTCTATTTTTTCAGGATTTGATTCAAAATTAACTTTGATCAATGAATGAATCCTCTCCATCTAACTCTATTCTGCATCTCATGTCCTCATCACTTGGGTATATACTGTTTATATTATTATTTGAAGCTAATACATACAGTTATGTGTTTTTTTTCATTGATGGATATTATTTCTTTCTAGACTGACACAGTCTTAACTGCTTTGCATGGGATTCCTACAGCTAAATCTTCACAGAAAATCAACTCGTGACCCAACAATTATAAAATACATGAGGAACAATGTACCACAGCAACATGGACACATATCAGAACTAGACTCAATTATTTCATGTGATTAAAATGACTGAATAAAATATAATTTGAAACTAGATTTAAAAATCAAGAAAGATCAGACAATGTGGAAATAATTAAGTAAAACTTACACATCAAAGTGCAGGCAAATATTGGCTTAACAGGGACTAAATGGAGCTGAAAAGAGAATTAATGACAAGAAAACAAATCTGAGGAAATTACAAAGACCAGCAAAATAGACAAGAATATGAGATTATGAAGTATAGGGTCTACCCTTCTAAGGCAGAATAAGTTGAAGTGATTTATATAGACATTTCTCCCTTCAAGGACATAAAGCATAACTCTTCCATTACTGGCTATATGTAGTGACTTCAAAGAAGACAGGATGGAGAGAAGAAAGTAACTCTATAGAGGGCCTCAAAGGGCTGGGGATGAGCTCAGCACTAGAAAACTTGCCTAGGAGTGAAAGGCCCGGGGTTCAATCCCAGAAAAAAAAAAAAAAATATATATATATATATATATATTATATATATTTCCAAAAAAAGACTGTGTCTGTAATGAACATGTACAGATTTTTGTCATTTCCTAAACAATACAGTGTAACAACTATTTACACAGCATTTACATTGCCTTAGGTATTATAAATAACCTAGAGAAGACTTAAAGTATACAGGAGGACGTGCTTAGGTTATAGGCCAATATTATGTCATTTTATATAAATGATTTGATCAAGGATTTTGATCCTTGGTGGAAGGGGGTTCCTGAAATCAGATCCCCAAGGATACTGGGGCAGCTATACTACAACCTAACCTAATGTATCCTGATTATTGTTGTACCAAGATGGCAGTGCTTGCAGTAGTGGTCTACTACAAGCCTCCCTATCTACTACTCCCCCATCTACTGCTACTCCCCTGATAGAGGAGGTTATATTGTACAGAATTTAAAGACAATAATACAGCTAACTACTTTTTTTTTTTAACCACATGTACTGGAAATTCTAAACAAGGTTACTAATAAAATATTCTTCTCTGATGCATCAGGCTGCTACAGTCACTCTCCTTCAAATCCCATACCACTGACCTTGACTAATAGAATTGGTAAGTAAGTATTGACTAATTGAAAAATACAAATTCTTGTTTTTAAAAAGTAAAATAAAAATATTTAACAATAACAGGAAAGAAGAAAGGGTAATTAATAGGTAAAGTGTGCCAAGGTTTTTGTCTTGGTTAGGACAAACCTTAACGGGCAAATGAAAAGGGACTATAGACTGGAGTGTGATAAAACAGTAATGTGATTTTTACTCATGTTTACTCATTTGGTTTACTGTGTTTGAGTGCTCATTTATATCATCTGGCCTTAAATAAATGGGGCCGTTTGGCTTGTTTCCACCTCTAGAAACTCTCATTGCCTTTCTTAGAACTTTCTATTGTTCCTCACAATGCAGTCACCAAAGGTCCTTTAAAAATGCTGCAGTTCCGGTACATCCACAGATGAGACTTTGCCCCATTTGACATGATCTGATAACCAGGCCCTTAAAAAGAAAATAAAGCAAAAGGAAAGGAGCCATCTCCCCACACTGAACCTTGATCTTACATAAGGCTTCCTAGCTTCATTTCTTGGGGGAAGGGGAAGAATTCAGGTTTCCTGGGAATCATTGCCTTTCAGTCTTCCTCACACAGGTCAATTCAAAGACATCCTGGGATGGAAAATTACGTTCTCTTTCTTTTTTGTTTGTGAGGGAGACGGAGAGATGGTGGAGGATTCCAGTTATAACTTTGTATCTAAGGACATTTCTTCTTTCTTATTTTGTGCGGTACGGCAGATCAAACTCAGGACCTTGCGCTTGCGAGGCAGGCGCGGAGCCACTGAGCCCCGGCCCACGACATTTCTAACTTTAAGAAAACACAGGATGCTGGTGCCAGTTACAAAGTCGCCCTGATTTATGAAAAGTTTCACTACAGTTTTTCTTTTAATTAGACATCCACTTCTTTACAGTTTCCCCATTGCATCTTAAGAAAATACTTACAAATTTCAAGAGTCCTTCTACTTCATAAAGCAAATTAGTTTTTACAAAGTAGTAACTCAGGAAAATTGGAAAATAAAATATTAAAAAAATAATCATCTGTAATCCCAGGGCTAACACTGTGGTCACCAAGCAGTTGCATTTCCTTGCAGTCTTGCCAACACCATTCGTGCACACAGCGGATGCAGCCGGGTCTTTAAAGCACAAGTCTTTAACACAAGTTCCCAGGCGCGAGGCGTGGGCACCCCGCGCTGGCAGCGGCTTCTGCAGATCGCCTGCCCGGAGACCAGCGCGGAATTACCACAGGCTCCAGAGACGCTCCTTCCTTTCCCCGACACTTCCCAGTGTCCACCGCAAATAATCTCTTCAGCATCTAGTTCACTTCAGCCCGCTCACATCCCGCTACAAAACAAAACTCAAAAGCCCTCTTCCGAGGGAGTCCAGCCTCGGGCCTGGGAGGCAGAAAACTCCCCTAACAGACCCCTGGGGCGAACACACTCTCGGCGCGCGCTCCCGCTGGGCGCGGTCCCCGGCTCCGCCCCCGGCCGCGCACCCGCCCCCTCGGGCGGAGACGCGCAAGGGAAAGCGCGCGGCCGCGGGCCCCGGTCGCCATTTTGGATTCGGTCTTTGGGCCGAGGCGTAGGCGATTGACACCTTGGCCGTAGCTCGCGGAGGGACTCTCTGGCTGCGAGGGCAAGTGCAGCACGGCGACGCAGACCGCGCAGGACTGAGAAGGAGGGTTTCTCCCTGGGCAGCCAGAGCCGCAAAGGTGGAGCCGCGTTGGCGCCCGCCGCGGGACCAGCGCCTCGGATGCGGGCGGAGCGCGGGGGGCCGCGGCGGCGGGGGCGCGAAGCGGGGGCCCAGGGGGCCCTCATGTGAGAGCCGCGGGACCAGCCGCCGCCGTCCCCGGAGCCCGGGGTGGTGTGTGGGGGACACCGACCCCGGCAGCAGGTAACCGCGGAGGGGCGGGGCTGGAGCCCGGCGGAGCGGCGGGCCGGGAGGGTCGCGGCCGGTTGGGGGCCGGCGGGGGCGGGGGGAGCGGCTCCGGAACGCGGGCGGGAGGCCCACGAGGCGCGGCGCCCAGAACTGGGCGCTTCTTGGGGGCGTTTCCCGCTGTGCCTACTGCGAAACATGTCAACAAGGCGTGGTGCGTGACAGGCTCCGCGGAGCTCGCCCGGGCGTCGCCGGCGCGGGTGTGGGTAGCTTGAGCGTCGGGAGGCGCTGGGATATCAAAACAAACTGCCTAGGTTAGGGCGCCCGAGAAGGTCAAGGAAGGCCAATCCGTGGAGGTGGCGCGGGCTGGAGGAGACGCCCCCGCCGCGTAGCCTAGTGGAAAACTTGGTCAACTTGTGATGAGCAGCTTCGCGCTTGCTTTGGGCGTGTGCAGCCGTTGAGGCGGAGTTGTAGGCAGGGATCGGGAAGCAGCCCTGTCAGTGACCTGCACTTCCAAGCCGAGAAGTGAAAGAGCGTAATTTGTTGTTATTGGTATCCAGTCAACTCTGATCTTTTAGATTGTTTTTTGGGGGGTGGGGGGGGATGCTGATTTCGATTACCCTTGAACTATGTATAAAAATGGGATCCACTCCTAGTTATCTGTCTGTGACTCCGGGACAAGTTTTCTCCACAACGTTACCGCTACCGTTCTGTGAATTAGTCTGTTGTTGTGGTCGTGTATTTCAGACAAAGAATGCACATTAACTCTTATATTAACGCAGAACATACAAAGGACATAAAGGAATTATAATGCCAAAGCAGTACCATTAGTGCTAAGTACAAATGAGCTTTTAAAATTACTACATGCCCAGTGTACATACAAGTGCCTAATACGTTGAGTGACACCCAACTATTCTGTTCTTGAGCAGTAATCAAGTTAATTCCTTGTAGAAATGTCAAATTAGCTCACTTAACTCCTTGTGGTGCTCAGTCTAGTTTTTCCTCATCAGTTTGCTTTTGGCATTTGCTAATATCACCAAAAGCTCTTGCTCATGAAGTTGCATTATTTGTGGCCCTGAAATATTGCAGAAAATTAAACTGCCAGAGTCCTAGAGGCCAGGTTTTGGTGCTTAAGAAAGTCTCATTGACCCTTACTGTCAGGTTGGCGCTCCATTCTTCTGTTCCTATATAAAAGATATTTTCACTTTGACTGAAAGTAAGAGATACAAAAGTCCATTGGTGTAGGTTATTTGCAGATAAGTGGATGCTCTGAATTGTTTAACTTTCCATACAGCAGAGCTTCATGTGTAAATAGATCTAATAAAATTTATGCTTTTGAAAGCATTGGAGGGTTTGACATAAGTGAGACTGATTTGGAAAAAATTGATAAAAATTTTTATTAGATGTCTACTCATTAATGTTATTTTGATGAATGAGGAGAATACAGGTAACATTTCTGTTGGCATTTTGCCTTACATGTTTTTTATTGCTTAATATACTATATGACTATACCATATGTCATAATATATATGATAGTTCACAGGCTTTTGTTCAGCTATTCATAAACCAGTTAGTGCTAAAAATTCACCTTGGTGATCGAATAGTCTTTTATTTAAATCAAGAGATACTTTATCTTAGTATTACATACTTATATTTAAAATACCAATTTATACTTAAAATACTTATTTAAAAATACCAGGCCAGGTGTGGTGTCACACATCTATAATCCCAGCATTCAGGAGGATGAGGCAGAAGGATTGCTCTGAGTTTGAGGCCAGCCTAGGCTACATAGTGAATTCAGGTCCGCCAGAACTGCATAGCAAGACCCTGTCTCAAAAGAACCAACTTTGGGCCAAGGATGTAGCTCATTGCTGCCTCACCTGCCTGGCAAGCACAAGGTCCTGAGTTCAATTCCGAGTACCTGAAAAAAAAACAAACAAACTTCATTTCCTGACTTTGGAAAGGTATTGAAATAACTTTATTTAAAATAGGACTGAGGGCTGGGGAATTAGCTCAGTGGTTACGCCACCTGCCTCGCAAGCACAAGGACCCGAGTTTGATCCCTGGTACCAAAAAACCCTCAAAAACAACAAAAAAATAGGACTGTGATAGATAAAAGAAACTTTATATTACCAGTTTTAACAACCAGCAAAGTATTATCTCAAATTTTATTATTTTGTGAATAAGTCTGACATTTTATTTTTATGTATCCTTATACTGTACTTTATTAAATTAAAAAGAGCTATTCCGTCTTTAAGTTTAGTAGTTCTGATTTTAGAAGATCTCTCCAAAAAGAAGAATCAGTATTCTATAATAAAATGTAGAAATTCTGAAGACTACTTTCTTTTTGAATCTTTATAAAAATTCCACATAATTTTATATACTCAAAAGAGAAATTATAAACTTTGGGTAGCAAACTCTGTTCTTCGACCCAAATTGTGTATGCTAAAATTAAAGTTAGCTTTCAAGATTAGTCAAAAAATGGGTTATAGTGACAAAGTGTTAATCTCTAGTTGGACAATATTATTAGAGTTTTTCATGATACAGATTACACTGTAGAATGATTATGCTACCTTTTCTCTGAATATACTTCTTAGGAACTCTGTTCCTAGATTGACATGTAAGTTTTAGTCTTCCAAAAAACTATCCTTTTGCTTTCTTTTGTCAGTCTTCTATGTTTCTCTCCCACTGCTCAATAGGATATACATAAAAGTGAGAAGTAGGAGCCTTGAGGAATAAGCAGTTTAGTGTGCATAGGCTAAGACCTCCTGGACTTATCTTCATGGCATGAAGGCCACTGGACTGCCATGCTGTTTTTGCTCTTCAGTCCCCAATCCTTTCTCACAAGTTATGCTAGCTAATGGGTGGGGAAAGTCTGCAGGGACATACTTTATTTAGTTATGCTCAGACATGTCGTTCGTCTCAAGTCCTTACATGCTGATTTGCCAGAAGTAAGTTGATGTTACAAGCCAGCTTTTTGAAAGGTGATGACCCCAAATCTAGGTCCAAACCACTACTCTGACAGAACTGCTCTCTGTAAACAAAAGTGTTGCAAGCCCTAATGTAAATAGGAGTACTAATGAGTATCTGCCCATTTAGAACCCATTGTACTTAGCCAGGTAACTAAACAGGACTTCTTTTATCTGATTATGTTTAATGTAATGCATTAACATTAAAAAGAATGTGCAAAATGTAAAAGAGAAAGCACACTGGGAAAAAGTCACCTGTGATCTCACCACCCATTGTTAAATATTATAATAAATTGATGGATTCCCTCTCTTCTTTTCCCTTCCTCTTCTGGCAGTGCTAAGGGTGGAACCCAGCTCCTGGCATTCTACCACTGAGTTATATCTCCAGCTGAGATTTGCTTACTTCAAGTACAGGTTGGAAATATCTAGCATAGCAGGTATCACAGACTACTTAGGAAAATCTGTTGGCTATGTAATTCACATCCCCTTTGGAGATTTTGGGGTAATCAATTTAAGAATGCAAATATAAGCTGTATTCAGTAGTGCACACCTGTAATCCCAGCACTGAGAGAGGCTGAGTCAGGAAGATCACAAGTTCAAACCCTAGCTGGGCATATTAACCAGACCCTGTCTCAAAAATTAAAAAGGGCTACAGATGTAGCTCAGTGGTAAAGCACTCCCATATTCAGTCAACAGTACCTCACACACAAAACACCCCTCAAATATAGTAGTTATCCTTAGATGACTTTTAAGAAACCTTTAGAAAATATCATTGTAGGTTCCTTATATCCACTTTAATTAGTGGACTGCAACCTTTGAAATAGAAATTTTTAATGTAGTTTTAAAATCATAAATAATATGGTATAAATGTAAATTTTTGCATGCCAGAAATGTATGGAATTTGTAAAAGTATAGCTGGTTTCCATTGGCATTTTTCACTATATTTTATTTTGGTATTCTTGAATTATTGGTCTAGTCTGTGCTTGTTTGTGTTTAAACCTAACAAATACACATCTCAATGACAGGAAACAAATTTTGGGTTTGTTTTTATTTAAAAGATAAGTAGAATGAAAAAAACGATGTGTTTTGATGGTTTTTTCTAAACAGAATGAAACGAGGAGGAAGAGATAGTGACCATAGTTCATCTGAAGAGGGTACTGCAGAGAAATCAAAGAAACTGAGGACTACAACAAATGAGCATTCTCAGATGTGTGACTGGGGTAATCTCCTTCAAGACATTATTCTCCAAATATTTAAATATTTGCCTCTTCTTGACCGGGCTCATGCTTCACAAGTTTGCCGCAACTGGAATCAGGTATTTCACATGCCTGACTTGTGGAGATGTTTTGAATTTGAACTGAATCAGCCAGCTACATCTTATTTGAAAGCTACACATCCAGAGTTGATCAAACAGATTATTAAAAGACATTCAAACCATCTACAGTATGTCAGCTTCAAGGTAATATTTTAAACCCTTCTTTTTAAAAGCAAAGCATTTTTAGTGGCTTTTGGCATCCTAACCAATGCATCTCATATCTTTAAAATATTTTCCTAAGGGAAAGTGCGTAACATGTTTCTGCTGGCTGGAACCACCAGTGGTTCAGAAGAGCCCCGTTGAAAACTTATTAAAAGAGTTAGAATTTAGCATATCTTAGATGCTATCACAAATAATTGTAATGTTTGTTGGAGCTAAATGACTCCATTATAATTATTAATAATTTCTTAAAAGACAAAAGCATCCACTAAATAAGCATAAACCATTGACCAAAGATGTAAATTAACAGTGAATTATTGCAAACAAATTTCTGGAAAAGAAATATACAGTAGAATATTAAAAATTTGGGATATTGTGGTTGAGGATATTACTGTTGAGTAAAACTTAACTGCAATTTCTATTTATAAGGGCTGAGAGTTACTTATTTTTCTGGCTTTTTGATATGCACTCTTCAAATAGAAATGTGGCATAGAAACTATTTGAAAGGATTAGAGGAATATGTTTTAGAGAAAATAAAGAATGGGTGGAAGAATGTGGTAGAGAACTGTTTGCTGCTTTTCTTTGCTGGAAGGAACATTTTGTATATCATATAATGATGTGATAAATAAAGTAGGGTGGGTTTTGAGATGTCCAGAATACTTTGAGAAATAGTGGTTTGAGTGTGAATATAGGCTTGTCATGTTCTGTTTGGAAATGAATGATGAAATATGGTCATGCTTACTAAAACTTTAAACATAAGATTTTTGTTGTACCAAAAAATTTGATAGTTGTTGAAAAGTGGCATTGCATGAATCCCTGCTTTATTGTACCAGTTGCTAAATGGGTCAGGTTAAACCTAAATAAAGCAGGAGTTCTTAACCTAGAGCTTTTTACTATAACTAAGGCAGCTTCTTAGCAAATTAAGGTTCATCTTCCTTCCAAGAATGTCATTTCTTCTTAGGTAGAGATCACTTGCTTATTCTCCCATAGGTTTCCAAGAAGAAGGAGAGACTTGGTAGTGAGAATAGTTGTATAGATTGTGGGCTTCTTCCCCCCCCCCATGCAAAAAAGTAGGCTCCCTAGTTAAATTTGAATTTTAGATAATTATGGATAAATTTTGGTATAGATATGGCCTATGCAATGCTTTGAATATACTGAATATTAAAAAGTTGTTGTTTACCTGAAATTCAAATTTAATTGGATTTTGTATGTTATCTGATAACCTTAACTAGGGACAAGGTTACCAGAATGGTGGGGAAATAAAACAAAAATGCAGCAACTCTTCAACTCTTCCCCTAGCAAAGGAACCTGAAGAGCCTTCCCTTTGGTTTTAGTCATCTTTGAGTTGTCTAAGAGTATTGTAATGGCAAATGTTATAAAGAGTAAATAACACTCATCTGGTAGATCTTCAAGATCAGTTCTATACAGTAGATTGACTGGATCAGTTTTATTCTTTTTACAGCCCTGTGACTCATTTCGGGTATATCCAGCTTGTGTAACCCTTACAGAACCATTTGCTATAAATTTAACATTTTTTATCAAGGGTTGTTTATTTTCCAGAAGAAATAATTTCTGATTTATAGATTAGAAAAAAGGCACATCAGAGAACTCTTCTGGGTTCTTCAAAATATTTTAAGTCATCACTGGCTGTAGGCTTGGCTTGTAATCAGAGTTAGTAGTCTAGAATAGTGGTTCTCAGAGTTTACATGCAACAGAATCACAGAGGGCTCAAAACAACCAAGATCACAGGTCCCATCCCCAAAGTTTCTGATTCAGATGATAATTCGTCTGTCCTAAGTTCTCAGGTCATGTTGATGCTGTTGTTTGGGAACCATGCTTAGAGAACCACTGGTGTAAAGAAACTTAACCAAAGGATAGTATTATAAATACCTCTGAAATTGTAATATAAATTAGTGTATTTTATACCAGCTTTTAAGCAGTATTGGGATAAAGTAATATACATGAATCTGAATATTAGAGTAATGATGCTACTTTGAACTATTCTGTTTTAAGATGCTTTTTAGCCCAGGAAACAAATAACTTTTTAAAACCTCTCCTTCAGGGTTTTAAAAGATTATTTATTTATTTTTTGGCCATATTATCCTTTTCTTTCAGGAAATGTCTAGCCAGATGAATGTATGAGAATAGCTACCTCTTTTGGTTTAGATTTTCATGCTTGATAAGTTGAACACCCTTATTTTACTTTATTTTTAAAATTAATTAATGTATTTTTACAGTACCTGGGGATTGAACCCAGGGCCTTTGCACCAAGCTACACATCTAGCCCTTTATTATTTACTTATTTATTTATTTAGTACCAGGGATTGAGCTCACAACCTTGCACTTCCGAGGCAGGCGGGGTGCCACTGAGCTAAATCCCCGACCCAAGATCTTTATTTTTTGAGACAAGGTCTTGCTAAGTTGCTCAGGTTGGGCTCAGTCTCCTGGGGTGCTTGGACCTTATTTTACCTTACATACATCTTTCCATTGAAAATGTTAATGAATTCCAGGTTTTGCTCATGTGAATATTCTGAGTAGTCATTAGTTTTGGGTGCTTTAAAACGTTTACCATAGAAACTATACTTACAGTCTATTATTTGATCTACCAAATACAGAACTATTTTTCAAAGTCTATAAATTTGTTCCATTAGTTTATAGTCAGTTTGAAATAAATAGTGCTTCCAGTACTAAATAGATGTCTTATAGTAGGCTGTCTTAACAAATGCACTTATTTCTCAGGCTGAAGTTATAGGGGAGAGTGGACAATTGAAAGAGTAAATGTTCTTTTCATTTATAATGAAATAAACTAATAACTTTCTTTTTTAAAATTAAAATATGTACTGAGAAGTATAAATATGTGCATGGATAAAAGGTGTTTTCTTTATTAAGGTGGACAGCAGCAAAGAATCAGCTGAAGCAGCTTGTGATATTTTATCACAGCTTGTGAATTGCTCTTTAAAAACACTTGGACTTATTTCAACTGCTCGGCCAAGCTTTATGGATTTACCAAAGGTATCTCCTGCTTTTGTTTTTTTGACTATTACTGAGAAATCCAGTGAAAGCCTAAACACTTACAGTATTGACAGTTAAGAGTATAAGGAAAGTGAAGTACATAATGGAAAACAAGTTACTGTTTAGAATGTTGAGAAACCGTATTTTAAAAATAATTTTTAAAATCACTTAGTGCTTCTTGATTGGTAAGGTTAAAGAGTAAATGAATTTAGAGAAGATTCTCTAGGATGTGCTAAAAGAAATTAAGTAAAATTGAAGGCTGGGGATTTAGCTCAGTGGTTCCGCCACCTGCCTCTCAAGCACAAGGACCCAAATTTGATCCCCAATACCAAAAAACAAACAAACAAAAAAAGTAAAATTGAGAGGCATATCAGAAAAAAGAACATAGATATGTATTCTCTTTGGGCTTTCAGAGTAGATTGGGGAAGTGAGAATAAAAAAAGAGAGTGCCAATGTGGCCTACTTATATGAACTCTGGCAAGTGTAAAGATGTGTTCTTGAGCATAGTTAGTATCAATACAGCTTGCATTACTGTACATGTTTTAGGTAAAAAGAGCCTTGTGGAGAGTTAACTGTTTATATTCACATGTAAGTTTGAACATGGTGTTGCACATAGAGATAGCCTTTCTCACAACTACAATATTCTCTTAAATTAGAAAAATAAGGGCCGGGGATTTAGCTCAGTGGTTCTGCCGTCTGCCTTGCAAGTGGAAGGACCTGAGTTCGATCACCAGTACCAAAAAAAATAAAAAAAGAAAAAAAAAAGAAAAATAAGGTAGTTGATAAAGGTGTCTAAGGTTTTTTTTGCGGTACTGGGGATCGAACTCAGGACCTTGTGCTTGCAAGGTGTGTACAGTGCCTCTGAGCTAAATCTCTGGCCCCTGGTGCCTAAGTTTTATTAGTTGAGTTACATGATACAGTACAACTTTCTTCAAGCTTCATATGGGAAATGAAATGTTCTAGATTGATTTTGTATATGTCCACCATAGCTAATAAACTCATATACTTACATGTACTATATAAAATATACCATATTAAAGAGTATGTTGAATATAGTTTCTGGGTTTCTTATTTGGGTTATCACTGCATAAATCTAGTGCTAATTTGAGAGCCATTGATAACAGCTGAGACAGCTTCTTATTAAATAGACCTGGGCTGCTTATACTGTTATCCTTTTCCTTTTAAGGGTTTTACAGAAAAGATTGAAATAGGTGTTATGGTGTCTTGGAAATCCTGAGAGAAGTAAAGATAACATAGAAGAAATGTATTTGACCATGGAAGAAGTTACTTGACTATAGTTAAAGCAGGGCAGTTGGAAAGAAATCAGTGGTACAGATATGCATATTAGAAAGGAAATGTGATTGCACAGTATACAGTTGAGTTTGATATGAAAATATTAGATGTTAACATTAAATAAGTTATTTAATCAAAATTTCAGTCATTAGCCAGTTAATCACAGTACAGAGAAACTGCAGTAGGGAATGTGACCAAGCAGGTGGAATTGCATTGTACTTTCTTGTCTGTTAACTTGCCTTCATCTTCTTGGTCCTGTTATAGAGAATTTATAAAGCTAAGGTTGGTTGTATAGAGAAATGTGTTGGGACCTTTCCTTATTCTTCAAATTCTTTGTGCATTAGCTATAGCTTATTTCAACTCTGATTCAAAGTCACGTACTTTGAACATGTTTTAACTCCTCTTTCACTACAGTGGTCCCCCTTTGATTAGATTCTGTGTCAGATACTTAACATGTATATAGTAAATTGAAAATACTCACTGATATATTTGTGGCAAAATAAAATCAAATAGAAGACTTGAAAATTTTAACGTTTTTGAATTTTAACATTTTTTGGTTTTGGGGTTTTGAGACAGGGTCTCACTGTGTAGTGTGGCTGGCCTTGATCTCAATATGTAGCCCAGGCTGGCCTGGAACTTGTAATGATCCTCCTGCCTCAGCCTCCCAAGTGCTGGGATTATAGGCATGTGCCACCACACCCAGCTCATTATTGCTATTTTAAATTGATCATTACTATGCAGTTTAGTGGTACAAAACACAAGAGTAAGGCTACCAGATATGGTGAAGGGAATTATCTGAAAGGTATTCTCATCTTGGCTTCCAGGCTTCTTCATTTTACTTACCACTGGTTGTTGTGATTTAGAGACGTCTGAAGGCTTGATATTCATTGTTCACCTATAGGTAAAAAGGTTCCTCTCAAAGACAGCAGTTAGTAACTTTTTTTTTGGTACCAGGGATCGAACTTGGGACCTTGTGCCTGCGAGGCAGGTGGCAGCATCACTGAGATAAATCCTTGGCCCAGTTAATAACTTTTTTAGAAAACCATATAACCAGTTACAGAGTATAGTGGTTCTAGCCCTTTAACAGTTTTAAAATACACCATTAGGATTCAAGTGAACCATATCTGGTATTATATGGAAACCTGTAAGTTATTCCTAAAATTTAAAACAATGTTTTAACCTTTTTGCTTTTCAGTCTCACTTTATCTCTGCACTGACAGTTGTGTTTGTAAACTCCAAATCCCTGTCCTCGCTTAAGATAGATGATACTCCAGTAGATGATCCATCCCTCAAAGTACTAGTGGCCAACAACAGTGATACTCTCAAGTTGCTAAAAATGAGCAGCTGTCCTCATGTCTCTCCAGCAGGTATGTTGATTTGTTTTTGCCAGACACACTTTTAAAATATTTTATCTGTTCATCAGATTATGGAAAAATTATGATTAATAATTTTAATAGTCCTTTTAACCCATTTGTAGGTAGGTGGGTTAAAAGGACCATTTCCTTTAATGTCATAACACAGTAGTGTAAATTTTGTAGTGTTATTAGCCCACAAACTGATAATTGGACTTATTCTCTAATCATTATTTGATAATACATGTACATCATGTGTTTAAAACAAGTATTTTTTTTAAAAGTGGAAAGATAAGAGCCCTGAGGTCCCTCTTGATGTAAAATAGCATTTTCTGTAATTGTAGTTGAACTAACAGTAGGTTTTAAGACATAGCAGTCACATGATTGTTTTTCTTCTTACTCTACATACAGAGGGAGAAGAGTTGTCCTTAGTAGTTGTCTCATATTTTGTAAGCTAATGCTTTTCTTAAGTTGAACTGTGGAGTCACAAGCCCATCACATGGGGAGTAGTAGCATTATAAGAGCGCTTTCCCACTTCCATAGAATTTAAGCATTGCTACATTACTCATTTTGAAATTAATTCCAGAGGGTTTGTATTAAAAAGTATATAAAATGTGATTTTCATATTATTCTCTGTTGTTTTATTCCTGACTCTTCTCACTATTGACATCCCTTCTTGTTTGTAGCTGTGTTATTTGGTAAACCTTTTTTACCTTCTTGCCATAACTAAAGCTCAAGTTACCTCAAGGAAATGACTTCTTGGATGGAGGTTACTTACAGTTCCAGACTTCCCATGTGGGAAGTCTTGGTGATGGGAATGGCTAGGTTTATTGCTGTATTTTCCTGCTTGTCTTTGTCACTTCTAGTTTATCATTGAGGGTATTTTAAAATAGACATTAAGAAAAATATTTTGCTTTAGCGCTGACTTCCCATGTGACATTGATCACATTGTACTGAGTACTGTATAGATCTGCTATGAGATTAAGGTCCATACTTTATAGCTGAGTGTACAAGGCCCTTTGTCTTCACCTCTTACTTGAACCCTGTGGAACTATAATTGATTGTTTTTCCCTTTGTGTGTGGTCAGTATACTGTACTCTGGAGTACTTTTTTTTTTTTAACTTCATCTAGCTAACTCCATTACAGCCTTCAAAATTCAGCTCAGATGTTAACCTATTTTAACCTCCCCCCTTCTGCCTAACCTTAGCTCCACCTGTATGTTTTCATAGCACTGTGAACAAAACATCATCGCTTCTGACACTTTTTTCGGTGGGGTGGGTACTGGGGATTGAACTTGGGACCTTGCGCTTGCAAGGCAGGCGGCGACACCACTGAGCTAAATCCCCGGCCCCCTTCTGACACTTTTTTAGTTTGTGTGTTCCCATTTGATGGCTGTTGGACCAGTTGATCAGTAAGAAAAGGAAGAGAAAGACCACTTGTAATATTTTTTAATGGAAGAGCATAATCACAGAAGATTTTAAACTACAACATTATTTGTACAAATTCTCATTATTTGCACATATTCTATCTATACTTCTCATGTTTGGACAGTTTCTTCCTCCAAATTGAAATTGTGGGCTATTTTATGTTCTGCTTTTCACTGAACAGTTGATCAGACTTTTTTCCATTTTCATATAATTGTTATACCTGGACCTCTAGGTACCATTTGATGCTAATTAATTTGTTGGCTTTTTTTTATATCATTCCCCTGATATTTTTGCTTACCTTTCTGTTCCTGCTGTTTGCTTTGCTGGTTTTGTTTTCATCTCTTAAATTTTGCTGTTTCCTTGTTTTCTCTCTGTATTGGCTAGTTTTTTGTTATACTCTGTAAAATCTAGCCAGTGTCATCCTCGTCTGTGGTTTGACTTATGTTCTGTATGTTAATACCTTCTAATTTAGGGTCTGTGGAACTCCAAAACTATATGTTGGATGGCTAAGGGCTCAGTGTGCTAGAACATCTCACTGGTGCTTCAGACCAAAGAACTTCCCTATCTTCCTTTCTAAATCTTATTCTTCCTTTAAGGTGGGCTCAGGAGATGCACTGTCCACCTAGCTGTTGGGGACATGATAGACATCTTTGATTGTTCCTTTCCATATTCTGTGCATGCCTCTTATCACTGAGGTCTGGCAACTCTACCACCAAAATATGCTTTGAATCTTTTCAAATCTTTTCAAAATATGCTTTTGAACCCCACTCTAAATAACTGCTCTAGATCAGATCCCTCTAATCTTTATATAGTACCCTCTTAACTGATTTCCTCATTTGTGGCCTTGTTCTTCTTAATCTGATTTTTATGCTACAGCCAGAGTAATCTTTCTAAACTATATTTTTGTCCTTTTTTTTCTTCAGAACTTGTCACTGTGCTTTCCGTATACCTAGACTTACAAGGTCTGGTATGATTTGGCCCTTGCCTATTTGGGCTTCATCTTTTGATATAGTCCCTTACTTAGATACTGTGTTTTGACTCTTTCAGTTGTTGGAATGCTTGTATTCACTTCCATGTCTGGGTGTCCACACAGAAAATACTGTTTTCTTCCTTTTCCACTCTTTGTGCCTTACCTTCATGCTAACTTTTTGGGTCTCTTTGTGTTAGTTCTGGGCAGTCTTCACTGATTCCCTTGTAACGAGTACATCCTTGTTATTTATTTGCTACTTCCTATTAGAATAAGGATGACTAGTTCGTATCGCACCTTTACCCACCTAGCATCAGTGCTTGTTATATAAGATGCTCATTAATATCAGATGAACTAATAAGCATTTATTTAGTATTCTACCTTATAGATAAACATTTACATCATAGTTTTTTTAAGTTTGGATAATTGTTTCTACTCTTTTGCTGTGATTTAAAAAATAATCAACTATTTTGGCACATAGCAGCTTGCTTCTATGAATTTCTTCCTTAATGAAAAATTCTGAAGAAATGAAAGTCAAGGCATCCAAATTTTTTTTATACGTTTTGCTGCACCCACCTCATCCCATTAGGTGTATGAATTTCTACTACCAATAATATACCTGGCTCATGACAGTTTTATTGAAATGTAATTCAGGTACTATACAGTCATCATTTAAAGTACGTAATTTTTGGCTTTTAGTATATTGGCAAATGAATTCATCACCACTGTGGAACTTTAGATTTTATTATCCTAGGAAGAAATCACATGCCTCTCCTGTCAAGCCCTAAAACCTCCATCGCAGCTAGTCCCCATTCATTTTCTGTCTCTGTGGATTTACCTATTCTGTGTATTTCATGTGAGTGGATTCATATATGATCTTTTGTGTCTGGTTTCCTTCACTTAGCATGTTTTGAAGGCTTATCTGTGTTGTATCATGAAGCAGAACTTTCTTTTTATTGCTGAGTAATCTTATTTCTGAGTAATATTGTATGGCTGTACAATATCTATTGCTCAGTTGATGGGTATTTGGGTTGACTATTTTGAGTAATGCTGCTATGAATCTTCATGTACCAGTTTTTGTGTGTACATGTTTTAATTTCTCCTGGATATATGTGTAATAATGGAATTGTTGGATCATATAGTAACTGTTTACCCATTTGAGAAACTGCTAGACTGTTTTCCAAAGCAGCTGCACCAGTTTACAATTCCTTTTCCATATTCTAACACTTCTGTTTAAGTAGCCATCCTGGTGGGTATAAACAAGTATCCCATTGTGGCTTTGATTTGCATTTTCTTGATAACTATTGAGGATCTTTTTGTGTGTTTATTGGCCATTTGTATATTTTCTTTAGAGATAATGTCTATTTAGATTCTTTATTTTTTAATTGTCATTTATTATTTAGATGTAATAGTTTACCAGTTTTATCTTTGTCACTATGCTGTTATATATAGCATAGGAGTATAAATGTGGTAGTTTATACCAATACTATTTATTGGCTCCACAGTTCTGTAGGACAGAGATACAGGGAGGGCTGAATTGGCTTTGCTTAGGGTCTTAAAGTGCAAAAGTCAAAGTGTTACGCTAGGCTTTTATATGGAGGCTCTAGGGAAAAATCCACATCCATACTCATTTGAATTGTTCGCTGAATTTATTTCTTTGAGGTTGTAGGCCTGACACCTCATTTTCTTACTGGCAGTTTGCAAGAGCCTACTTGGGGTGTTTCTCTGCTCTTAGAGGCTGCCTGCATATCTTAAAGCCAGCAATAATATGTTGACACCCTCCTTGTGCTTTGAATCTCTCTGACTTCTTTTCTACAAGGAGTAATCTCTTAAAGGAAGTAAGTGATTAGGACTACCCAAATAATCTCTGAATTTTATGAGGCCATCTGTGTCATATAACAATGCTGGACATCATACCATATTCCTAGATGCTAGGCGTTAGGATGTGGAATGGGGTGGGGATTAAGAATTATGCCTGCCAAATTGCTTTAGTAGTTGTTAAATGACATTGCAAAGTTTCTGTTATTTGCACCTTTGTAATTGTTCATGTGTTTTCTTTCTCTTTATATTAAGCTTTTTGATATAAACAGCAAGAGATGTGCTCAGGTTACCTTGGGTGATCAGGAGAGCTATATATATTTATCTCCATCCCTCCCTCCCCCTTGTGAAGAACAGAAACGTGCAGTGGCTAGTGAAGCATACTGGTCCATTACTCCCTCTTCTGACTCTCTCATTCTGTTGATTCAGTTTATCTCTTCTGATTGTATTGCCTATCTTCTCCTTCCAGTGCTGGAAAGCTTTGGCTTAATGATGGTGTTTGTTATGTCACTTCTTAGGTGGATAAACTTATAAAGAGTCACTTAGCCTGTTTGTGTTACAGCTTCACTATGTTTTGCTAGCTGCCTCAATTTCAAAAATTTCTAGTTTTTTTTTTAAGTAGTTGTGGGATAACATATTAGTACTTGTGTATTATACAGTACTTCTAAAATAAATAGATGAAGCTATGTATGCTTTATATACTTATTCCTGTTTCTAAACATAAGAAAGAAATGGGTTGAGTGGTTATTTATCAGGTAGTACAGAGTCATTACTCTTTAGGGCAGAATTCTTATACTGAACTTACTTTGGAGATCAAATCAAATATTGACCTTTGGTAAAGTCATCTGTTGCCAGGGTAATAGTTGTGGGAAAAACATGGTTTCCTGAATTTAGGCAATTATTCAAGGGGCTGCTTCCTGAATGTGTTAAGAGCTTCAGAAGTCATAATGTGCATTTCCCTTCCTATGAATCAAGTGGTTATCCTTGACCCATTTAGCTACTGATATCTTGGTATTTCTTTGCCCTTAGAAATTTGATACACTATTATCAGTTAAACACTGTTGATTTGTTGGATTTTTTTTTTAACTTAATAAATGTTTAGTTACATAAATCATAGTTTCGTGTAGTTATATTTTATCCTCCCTTATGTTAGAATTAGGTTTTGAGTTTCAAAAAAAATACTCTTTGGCCTCTGCAGTGATAATTTAATTTTTTAAATGTATATTTAGTGTTAGTGGTATTTTTTTTTAAATATGGCACTGCATATGCACTACTAGGGTAAATCTTAGTCATGATAGATTTTTAAAATGAGTTATTATGAGTTGTTAAAAATGAGCTTGAGTTTTAAGGAATTAAGTTTCATTTTCTTGTAGACAGAATTAGTAACAGCTTTTAAATGTTACCTTCTAATTCAGCTATACAGCTACATTTTAAATTGTATTTTTGTCGTGTACGCACATGATTAAATTTTTTGAACAGATGAACTTGTAAAAAAACCTTATAATTACTATTTTTTTTTCCTAAGGTATCCTTTGTGTGGCTGATCAATGTCATGGCTTACGAGAACTGGCTCTGAACTACCACTTATTAAGTGATGAATTGCTACTTGCTCTGTCTTCTGAAAAACATGTTCGATTAGAACATTTGCGTATTGATGTAGTCAGTGAGAATCCTGGACAGACACACTTCCATACTATCCAGAAGAGCAGCTGGGATGCTTTCATCAAACATTCACCCAAAGTGAACTTAGTTATGTATTTTTTTTTATATGAAGAGGAATTTGACCCATTCTTTCGTTATGAAATACCTGCTACTCATCTTTACTTTGGGAGATCAGTAAGCAAAGATGTGCTTGGCCGTGTGGGAATGACATGCCCTAGACTAGTTGAACTAGTAGTGTGTGCTAATGGATTACGGCCACTTGATGAAGAGTTAATTCGCATTGCAGAACGTTGTAAAAACTTGTCAGCTATTGGACTAGGGGAATGTGAAGTCTCATGTAGTGCCTTTGTTGAGTTTGTGAAGATGTGTGGTGGCCGCTTGTCTCAGTTGTCCATTATGGAAGAAGTATTAATTCCTGACCAAAAGTATAGTTTGGAGCAGATTCATTGGGAAGTGTCTAAGCATCTTGGTAGGGTGTGGTTTCCCGACATGATGCCCACTTGGTAAGGACCATGTTATATAGGGCATGATGAATAGCACCTTACCTTCAACCAAATGTATTGTAATAAAAGTTTATTTGCTGTAGTTCTGATATAATTCTGTATTTTGTGGTACCAAAATTTGCTATCCTCAGTGCATATACAAGCATTGTTTATTGGAAGACCTACGAATAAGTTCTGGTCAGAAAACTGTTTCTTTAGTTTAATAGCATTCAAATCTCTGAAAAGTAAAAGAAAAAAGTGATTTCATATTTGAAAGTAATAACCAGTTATAGAGACTAAACAGTTCATAGTCTTATGGAAATAAAAAACCTATATATAATAGCCAACAAGTACGCTAATAGGTTTTTTGAAATGTTACGTTCTCTATGCATTTTTTTAAAAATGTAAACTTGACATTTTTAGGGTCTTCAGTTATACATACACCTGTTATAAGGTGTTTAATATAGCTCAGGAAAGTGAGCATTTTGTGAGAAAAATGTAGGATATACAATATCGTATTTAATGAAAAAAATTGGTTGAATGTTCTCAAATGTTACACACCTGTTTAAAACAAGGGGTGTATATATAAGTAATTGGAACACTTACAAAACTGTTAAATGTCACACAGTGATTGTAGAAGGACAATACACAGAGCCAAGATCAAATTAAAATAAATGGGATAGAAGGGAGGCAGTTATTTAGCTTTGTAAAAACTTTTAGATTTTCTCTATAATCTGCTAAACCGTATAAGTTCTTTTTTGTAGTATGTTGTGTGTGGCACCTGAGGCATTGTAAGTAAAGTGAGGAATGCCTTAACACTTCTCCTTGGTTCTATCTTTGTTTAAACTAGTCTTTAAGTATTATTCAATAACTGAAATGAAAAGCTTATCTTCTTTTAAAAAGCCAAACTGAAATAATTAAAGACAGAACTTTAAAATGTTTATGAATTGTTTCTAAGAAAGAATATTAGTCTCCAGTGAATTTTAGTGATGGCTCATTTTTCCATTTTTGAATTATATAGTAATGTAAGTAGAATTTTAAATAAACACCAGTGTACAGTTCAGCATAAACAGTAAATTTAAGAGATATTTAAGTTCATAATCATATTTTTGAGTAAATGTTGCTCGATGAACTGGAAAATTTTAATAGAAAGATCTGCAGTTTTGTGATTGTTAATCTGGTTAAACTGCTATATTATTTAAGTAGTGTTTTATATTACTTTCATATAAATAAAGGTAAACCCATGCATTATAATTCAGTTGGGTTTCTTTTTTAGATACTATATAAACTTTGATTCTGGGCACTTCTGCTATTGAATACTACCTTCTTAAGGAAAATGAGAAGTGATTTACCCTTAATGGAACACATTAATGCTTGAAATGGCTGTCATCAGTAGTGTTAACTTTCAGTATGTTAGTGGTTATGGAAGCTAACAGTCTAAAAAAGTAGATGACCTTCCTAAAGAATAAAATAAAAAATGATTTACTATGTAATACATGCTTTTCAAAAGTGATCATATGCTATCTTTCAGCCACATATAATTAAGAATAAAGGCTGATCCAGACTTGAAAACTAAAAGCATTATTGTAATATTTCCCCTCTTACTAAATAGTAAAAAGCTTAGATTGTATAAGAAATACCGAGTTAGTGAATTTTTTTCTTAACTTTGTAAAATGGATTTGACAGTACATTATCAGTTCTAACCAAAGCTTTATTTAAAAATTTACTTTTTGTACAAATTATATAATGCTTGAAATACCTTAAGTCACTTTATAAGCAAGATGCATAGCACTTAATTTGTTTATACTGTAAAATATGTTAAATGCTTTTATCAACTTGAGAATAAAGATAGCTACTAATGCTGTTGTATTAAATTTTTTAAAACTTCCCAAACATATATACTTATTTGACTTTAAAACTAGTTAAATTTACACATTTAGTTTTAGTTTCAAATCCTTTGATATGTGTACAATGTTTAATATTAAACACCGTTTATGTAGATGCTTTGAAGATAAAAGGTTAGACATTTTGAATCTATTCTTGAAGTCAGCTCTGATGCCTATGAAATTTACATGAAATATAAATTATTTTTAAAAAACCATACAAAAAATGGTTAAATAGGCTTTTTCTACACTTAGAATGAGGAATTATAAAGCACTTTATTTAGAAATAGAATTCTTGGTCATAAAGAATCCTTGACTCCAACTTGCCTCTTTAAACTATAGAAATTATTTTCATTTTCTGGCAGTGAGTTTCAGAAAACATCTTCATTTTATGTGAGCAGTTTAGGGTATTTTAACAATATTAAAAAAACAAGTGTGACTGAAAATTACTTATTGCAGTCTACAAAGAATATTTTGTATTTATTAAACACCCCACTTTATCTGTAGGCCTAATTTTAATGTTATCAAGCAGTCAGGAAAATCCCACCTGCTTGTTGATGCCCAACTTCCTTTAAAAAAAAAAGTCACAAAATGATATACTGTGAGAGTGAATGAAGTGCTCATCCTTAGCATATTCAGTCCAATAAAAGGATAATTATCCTTAGTTTAAATAGAGAAAGATCTAGAAAAGGTAAGTTTGAAGAGTACAAGACTGCTTGATGATTTCCAGCTTACTTCCCCTTTGAACAGGGAAAAACATACCAGGTTTTAGAACATTGCTTTCTATACACCATGCTAAGAATTTATTATTCAGGAAGTGCCAGTGGAGCAGACTTATAAAGCTAACACTTCCCTAACATCTGTAATTTTATTTCTGATTTTTAACATGGAGTCAATACTGATTGAGGGCTCCAAATATTTAAGTTATTTTTATCTTTTGACTGTTCTTTTCTACCTGCAACAATGTTTAGATAACACATTATAGGTAACTTACCTGATACTGAGCCACATTAATGAGTAAGGACATTTATTCTAAAGCTGTCATAGTCAAAATTTTCTCCTAGGAGAAATTTTATATGTTTATAATTTCAGCAACAATAGAAATCACATATAAGTTATACCGTAGCTCAAAGAGTAGCAAAATTTAATTGGCAGATTCCTGCCCAGGCTCGTTTTGATTTCCCAACTACCATTTGAAAGCATGTTCTTGAATCGTCTTTGCTTGAAAGTTCTACTTCATCTTGTAAAATACTTGACAGGTTTCATAAATTCTTAAATACTAAATACTTTTGTGAATGCTATGCTGTCTGTGCTGTTGCCATCTGAATATAGTTCTTTGACAAAATTCATTTATTAATACTCTTAATAATGAAAACTCTTCAGTGCTTTTATGACATAGAATCCTGCTTCAAAAGTCAAGTTCCACATGGAAATGTCTTTATTTTCGTTGTGAAACCAAGTTAAGGGCCAGGGATTTAGCTCAGTGGTGCCGCTGCCTGCCCTGCAAGCACAAGGACCTGAGTTCGATCTCTGGTATGGAAAAAAAAAGATCTGCAGTTACTGCAAACTTAGTACAAGAATATTTGCTTATCACTTGAGTGCAGATCTGGAAATCCAGAATGACTTGCCACTGCAATGTTAAGAATCTGGTAGGAGGGTCCGGGGATTTAGCTCAGTGGTTCTGCTGCCTGCCTCGTAAGTGCAAGGTCCCAAGTTTGATCCCTGGTACTGGAAAAAAAAAAAAGAAAGGAAGAATCTGGTAGGAGGTGGTGTTGCCTGAGTTTAGCCACTAGATGGTGATAATTCGAAGAGCCAGTTTCTTGTGACACTCCAAGGAGAGGTTAAAGAGGCAACCCCAATTAGGAATGGTTTAGGCACTGTAGGCCAAGTGAGGGGCAGTGGAAGAAAATTCTCCCTGTGCTTTTGAGGAAGACTAGGTAGAATGGTGTAGTGCAATGCTGCTCAAGCTTTCTGTGGTGACTGAGTTTTTATTTTCAGACTTAGGCCTACACTCGAAAAACAAAGACGAAAATAAAAGCTCCAGAGTTTTAAAAAAATTGATTCAACAGAATAACAGTACTTTAAAAGTTTCTAAATGTTTCCACTCAGTAGCTCCACTTATTTCATAGACTAGTAACATTTGGTAGCCGAACACTGGTCCAAGGACCACACTGTTGAATATCACTGAAAAACTTGTATCTAAATTCATCAGCAGAACCTGAATTCAGTATCTGGCTTACTAATAGGGTAGCCATGGAAAGGTCGCTTAACCTTTGTAGACCCCAATTTAATCATTTGGACGAGGTAAACAATGATTGGGCTTTTATGAGAGCTCAATAATGTACTAACCTCTCAGGAAGCACTCAAATGTTAGCTGAAACTAAAGAATATAATTGGTCCACTTACATATGAAACATTGTTTCCTCTGGTTTCCATCTTACTCATGTATTTTCCATGAACAGAAAAAATGGCATTCATTTGATTATAACATACTTAAAAGATCTTGAAAGCCTGTCTGATGTCTAACATGAACACTGATTTAGAGATCTTGTCTCTGCAAAATATACCCTCTTCCACAGTAGTGGCAGCATTTGTGGGAGAAGGGAGAACTACAGAAAACAGTGAAGGAGTTAGAAGTACCTGTCCACTCAGAGGTGTCTGCAGCCAGATAATTCCATGCCCCACGTGGTTGAAGAACTGCTGAAGTACTACACTGTTAGCTCAAAGTCTTGATTAACAAAATCCAGGAGAGCTGGCACATAACCCACATTAGTGAAGATCAAAGATGACACCGATTAATCTTTATAGCCACCATTCACTGTGACCTAACTATGCCAAACATACACGACTTCAGTCTTTACAACAATCCTAACAGATGATTCATTTCAAAGATCGGAAAACTAAGGTATAGTGATGTTAAATTGCTTAAATCATAAAACCAGTTATAAACTACAAGGTAGAAAGAATCTTGGCTTTTAATACTATTAACCACATATGGTAGCAAAATTTCTCCAGCTATATTGTCCAATTAAGTCTTTCAAGTTAAGTGAATAGAGCACAATTAGAGTACTAGGCCTACTTTTAAAAGTTACAAAAGCTGTAAAATAAGTGTAAACTACCAAAAAGCACTTAATAAGAAAAAGTGTAACTTAGAAAAAATAGCTCCTACCATGAAAATGTCGCTATTGGAACCAAAGAACATACATATTAGGCATGAACGATTGTTCTCCATACTAACTAAGGCTTGGGAATTGAAATCAAGATTACTTAATGTGTTCACTTTAGCCAATATAGTAATTTCATCTTCTTTCCAAGAAGAGTCGAGATATTAATATGCAACAGTTCTACCAAGATGCATTTTACCATTCTGCTCTGAGGAAAAAAGGCTTAAGAAATCCACAAATGTAAAATCACCCCCTAAAAAACAGATGCTGGTGGTTGGAGAAAAAAGAGCAGTAAATAGAATTAAGGTTTTATAAACCAGGAAATGTTTTGTGCCTGTTAGGTAAAGGAATTTCTTCATATGTTATTTTAACAAAAGGGAATTTCATAGGTAAGAACCAATATTCAAAATTATAAAACAAATAGAACTGCCTATGCATAATCACTGAATCAAAAATTTGCAAGAGACTCAACAGAAATTCTTTAGTTGACAAGTGTGGTTTGAAAGGGTAATAAAATCTTTTTATGGCTAAAGCAAGAGTCTTATTTCCTGTTGGCCCAAAAATAGATGTTTCATTTCCCAAATAAGTTGGTTCTCCACTGTAAAGAAATATTCTTGTATAGTTGGTGTCTATCTTCTTGAACTCTGCTCCAAGTTCAGCCAACTTCTCATATGTCCGTAACACAAATTTTGAACAGTCGTAGGACTCAAACCATGTCTCTGCCCCTTTTTCTGGGCTGGCTTGGGCAGTCCATGTCTCATAATAAATTCCTGTTTCATTGTCCTGTTTCACCCACTTTGCCATTTTGTTAAATGTGTTTCCTAGTTTAAAAACAAAACAAAACCTATATGAACAGCAAACTAACATTAGTTCTAAGTAAATATAAGATTTGTTTTGAATTTCCCAAACTCATGACAGTAATCCAAGCTCAGCCAATTTAAATTATATTCTTTAAGGCATTGCTGAATTATAAACATTAGACATAAGCACACAAAGAGAAGGCTTCCTAAAATCATTTGGGCTATTGTCAAGAGGGAGATTATACAAATGCAGCACCCTTTACACTATTCAAATTTTGGATTCAGAGTCAGAAAAGGAAAGCAAAGAAGGAATTGTGGAAAGAGGAAAAGGTGAATAGGCAAGGACACTGTCAGAAAAATAGGATGGTAAAAGTTGTGCTTTTCTCTTACAAAGCATGGGATACAACCAGCAATGAATGAGAAGCAGCTGCACCAGAAGGCTGGCCTTCCTTGAATACTTTTCCCCACTGTACTTGCACAGCTGTTGGAATGCAGCTAATGACTTCCCACCCACCCATCAAATTCTTCAAAGAACCAACCACACTGGAAATGTTTTTGGCCAACCTATACAGGCTCCAAAATTGCCAACTCTCTCTGCTACTACCCCTTTGTACCAGATCAAAAGCATCTTCCCAAATATTTAGAAAACGTGCTCTACATGGCTACAACCCTCATCTGGGCATTTGTAATGCTCAATAGAGCTAGGCTTCAATATTTCACTCAGTCATTGTACACAAACTTTTCTTTGGCTACTCCAACTTGAGTCCATAAAATAAATACTTCATTGTTCTGTGAAATGAATAGAGTGTCTGCCTTTATCAATTTAATGGAATTTCAATTGTGGAAGTATATAAAGCCTGTTTTCTTAGACCTAGAGGCACTGTTCCTACCATTCAACTTTGAAAAGCTACTGCTATACTTAAAGAGATGTGGCACTATTGTACTTCAAAACACTGTGTTGTAATATGAAGAAAAGGTCACTGACAGAACATGATCACAAGTCAGATGGACAACTTAAGATTTAAGTAGTAGCATATTACAAAATACATTACAGAAAACAAGGATTACTTGTTCATATGATAAATGTAGGTCAGAAGGAAAAGTCAGATAATGATGTAGGTGGAAATGGAAATAAGAGACGTGAACTGGCTTGGAAGAAAAGAAAGCAGTTATTTATTTTACTGAGCATTGTGGAAACAGATGGACTTTCATATTGTTGGGATGGTTTGGGACACATTGATTAGAAAATAGGAGGGATATCAGAAAATTGCCCTGTGTTCTCAGTTAAAAGGTCCCCAGATGACATTTACAGGATCTCAATTCTAGCCTTGGTTCTGCTATATCGAGCTCTATGACTGAATAAAAGTCATACCTTACCTGGCTGAGCCTCAATTCCTTATTTGTAAAAACACAGGGTGTCCCTTCTCCACTGCTGGTGGGAGTGTAGACTGGTGCAACCACTGTGGAAATCACTATGGAGATACCTCAAAGAACTAGGACTGGAAGTCCCATTTGACCCTGCTATTCCCCTGCTGGGGATCTTTCCCAAAGAATTAAAAGAATCATACCACAGTGATATATGTGCACCCATGTTCATAGCAGCACAGTTTGTAACAGCTAAAACTTGGAAACAGCCCAAATGCCCATCAACTGGAGACTGGATAAAGAAAATGTGTTTTTTTTATATAATGGAGTACTACTCAGCCATAAAAAATGAGAAATTAGAGACATTTATAGCTAAGTGGATGCACATTGAGGCAATACTCTTAAGTGAAATAAATAGGTCACACATGTGTAAATACCGAATAGTTTCTCTGGTGTGAGAAACTGAAAGTGTAAATAAGGACTAAATGTATAATAGGTAATGTGAAATAGGAAGAAAAGGGGCAAAGGGGAAGGAAGTGGGAGGGCTAGGGGAAAGGATAGAAGGGAATGGGATTAATATGAGAAAATGGAAAAATAGGAACAAAATCTTTGTAAATAGGGAGGAATGGAGGGGTTGAAGGGAGGGCTGGGCAAGGGTGAAAAATAAGAACCAAGAGAAACTATGTATAGGTGCAAATTTCCAATGATGAATGTCATTATATTGTATACCTAAAATGTACCAATGATTAGAATGAATAATCGATAATGTAAAATAGGAAGAAAAGGTCCAAAGGGGTAGGGGTAGTGGGAGGGGCAGGGGAAAGGAAAAAATGATGAGAAATGGAAAAAATGGAAATAAAGCCTTTGTAAATAGGGAAGGGTGGAGGGCGTGAAGGGAGGGCTAGGAATGGGGAAAAAATAAGAACCAAGATGCATTATATAAAGGTACAGTTCCCAATGAGAAATGTAATTGTGTTGTATACCTACAATGTACCAATAAAAGAATTTAATACAAAAAAAAACACATAGGGTGTCTTACTCTCCCCACAGAAATATGAGTTAACATACCTAAAAGGGATTTGCAAAAGTTACATGAGTAGAAAGCCTGATAATTTCCTTAAGTCCTGAGATCCAGCAAGTGATTATTTTTACAAAGAGTGTCTTCATTTCTGATGTTTCCAGTTTGGGGTGCATCAATTTTTAACGTAGAGCTCTGTGAATGTGGCATGGGCAAGTTCTTCTAAAATTCGATGGTAGCATTCTATGCATGAAGCAATGTACCAACAAGCTATTGATAAAAATTCTGCTGAACTCCTTTCATCACTAACCAATAACACAGCACACAAAATTTCAATTACATTAGCAAATTTGTAATACATCCAAAAGCATAGAAACTCTGAGAGAGAAAATACTTAAATTGCTCAAGAGGGCCTCAAATATGAAAGAATATATATATATTTTGAGAGGTAACATGCCAAAGTTGTTAATAGAATGGCCTACTGGACTTAACTGTTAGGGTTACTTGGCTGTGTAACTTTAACCTCTCTCCATATAACTTTTTCTCCAAGGGGAAAATAATTGTAACTATCTCAGGGACTCTTGTGATGATAATGACACACGTACAGCACTCAGAGCCTGGCCTGCTCTTAAGTCCATATGAGTAGGAGCTATTATTTCTTCACATGAAAACATTTTAATATATCATCACTTAGAAGTGTTCTTAGACACAGTTAATAGGGCCTTTAATTGGGTACTTTAGGGATTTCCTTTACTGTTTTACAGTGGTACCTCAGTTCATGAACTTAGTTATTGCCACGATTCTGGTCACAAATGGAATTGGATGAGAACTAAATCAAATTCAGTGGTTAGGTTCCATATTGATCTTATGAGGAAATTTGATTCAGTTCTTGTCCAATTCAGTTTGCCACCAGAATTGTGGAAAGAATTAAGTTTGAGAACCAAGGTACCACTGTATTTACAAAGTCCACTTTAATTTTACAAAGCATATTATTTCATTTTTTTTCTATAGAATAGAGCAAGAGATAAGCTACATATCACCTATAAGTGAACTTGTGAACGAGTACTAGTTTGGGTCAAAGTGTAGTGGTCCCAGAACAGCATTTTACAAATGATCTCTAAGAAGTAGAACATTACTGAAATGTCTCTATGGAAATAATTTTCATTTGCATACTGATAAAATCATCAAATACTGCCACATTTTTTTAAACTTACCTGATATGGTTGCTACCAGAACTAATGTCCCATTTTCCTTCCAGTGGATATCATCAATTCTTTCAAAAAAGCAGGCAGCTCCTTGATTACACCAGAAAGGGGCATCCATTTCAGGTCTGAGATGGGGAAATGTACAATTGCCAAGTTGGAAAAGTTCATACCATTCCATTGTGTAGTTCTTGCCAGTTAAGGTATTCCTGAATCCAATGGCATCATGCATAATTTTCTGGATAAAGATAATACACATATGAAAGCATCTATGAAGTAACTATGGGTCCAGGTAACCTGATGGGAGAAACTGGTACACTACAAATGCACATCGTGAAAAACAACTGTTCAACTGTTCCTCTTTTGTGTCACTATTCTTGTGTTCCTCTGTGGTCCCTCAAACTCCAGGCCCTCATCTACTTTGCTTTTGGCCTCTTACAATCTTAGGAGGGATACGTGCTATGTGGAACTATATGTCATTTTCTTACCCTTCGAAATAAGTACAAGAAGCCTGCATGCCACAGTTCTAGGAACACTCAGTATACCTCCCAGAGTTACATGGTGACCTAGAAAAGTGAGAAGAAGAAGTGTTGCCTGTCTGCCTTGCTTCTTATGTATGTTCTTCCTGCTCATTTTCCAAGAGCTGTGTGTAGCAGGTAGGTTCAGATTTGTAACATTAAAAGGTATTAAAGTAAATGCATTGGTTACTGTTGGGATTACAAAATCTGACCATGACTATTTTTCACTACTCATATTTAATATTCTAGGGGTAAATCAACAAATTTGATCTGAATACTAGCTCAAGTCAACTTAATAGCTAAATCATTTAATTAACTAGAGTTACAAGATTAAGATGCATCCTTACAAAATGTCCTAGAAGGTCTCCGTATTTAAATTCCCATACAGGGGTTTGTAGTCTAAAGACTTCAATGACATCATCATTCTTCATAACTGGGATCGGCGAGCCAGTGGGACAGAAAGTGTACTTAGCTTGACAGTAAGGATCTGGTTCTGGACGGAAGGAAAAGCGTCTAATAAAGAAAGAGAAGCCATCAGCTTAGATTCTAAGAGGAATTTGGTTTCACACACACTTTAGAATCCAGATTTTCATTTCACCATAACATTTTTAGGGAAAATATTCAAAGCTTAGACCATATAAGTGACTACATATAAACATACATTTTACTTATCCTGTGAACAAACTTTCAATGATACCTTTTTAAATTTTTTTTTGGTACTGGGGATTGAACTTAGGACCTTCTGCTTTCGAGGCAGGCGGCAAAACCACTGAGTTAAATCCCCAGCCCTCAATGATACCTTTAATGGCAAACAATAATATGGAAATATATTTTACATTTACTTAAGAATTAACTTTCATTCAACCAATATTTATTGAGAATCTACTACACGTAGGGCTAGACAGGAAGGAGAGAAAAATAAAAATTCTGGGAGCTGGGAAGACACTAAACATGCCTTGAGGTGCACTGGGGTAAAGTGGTAAACTAAGGAAATAGTGTCATACGGCACAAAGATGAGAGAAATCATTTCCTCCGATGAGGGATGGGTGGGGTTGGGAAGGCAAAGAAAGAGATGAAGATAAGCTTAGGTATGAAGTACTTGTAGAGAAGGGTAGGACAGAAAGGGTTATGAGACAAGTATGCACATCTGAGGTCTCCAGTGAGCTAGGGTTAGGGCAGGACTGGGGAGGGCTGAGCTACCCAGAGGCTGACGTCACTCGCCCTGAGGAATGTGAAGTGCGACCCTAGGGTGCTAGAGCTGGGCAGGGTTCAGCCCTGCAAGCTTGAAAGATTTAAAGCGGCAGATCTGATAGGATTGAATATGCTGAAAAGTAAACCCTATCTTGCAAAATAAGAGGTATGAAGGGGCCAAATTAAGGCTAAGAGATCAGTCAGGAGGTGACTGCATTAATGCAGACAAGAATAGACCAGAGAAGGACACAACCATTGGATAAGGGTGGTGGCTGGGGCCAAATTCAGCCCAACATGCACTGACTGGTTATCTTCTATCCTTGGCACTGGGAGAAAAGGAAGAATAAAAAAGAAGCAGCTTGTATCCTCTAAGACTCTTAAGATCTCCATGATGATAGTCAGATGTACTTTGTAACAATCTTACATCTGAACAAAAATTTCTATTTTAATTTAGCTACTTACCTGGTTTAAACAAATATATAATTATATGTGGGCTTCTTTTACCCACAGCACAATCCCTTTTAGGTCAAACATAATTTATGAAGCATAATTTAAGTATGAACTTAATACCGGTAAACATTATATGCAAATGAAGGAATTGAATGGGGGCATGGACTTAACTGCTGAAAACTGAAGAACAGTAATAAGTCATAGCCAATGACATAGTATGAGGCATAAATAAAATATTTTGGGTTTATAATCTCTTCTTGGTTTTGCTGGATATTACTTCTTTTCGAACATTTTAATATTTTCAAGACAAATCAGCTTCAACCCCAAACTTTTTTTTTTTTTTTTAAGAGTACTGGGGAATGAACATAGGGCCTCGAGCATGCTAAGCAAGAGTTCTAAGTGGCATTAAGCTACATCCACATCTCCCACCTCTATTGTAATTTTTATTTTGAGACAAGGCCTCTCTGTTGTCCAGGCTGGCTTGGAAATTACGACCCTCCCACTCAGCCTTCCAGCAGCTGGGATTACAGGCCTGCATTTCCAGACCTCTTTTCATATACATCAAGTATAAATATTCCATGAGCAGTATACATGAATATTTAGGTTTGACGACAGCTAGTATTTATTAGAGTTAATTCTGTACCCCCAAAAGGTGTTAACTACTATTTCTATTTTTTGACTCTGAACATGTGAGCAAAGGGTTACTGAGTAACTGTCCCATGATCTGACCCGGTTAGACCTGCAGCAGTAGGAATCCAGAATTTACTGACCGAAATACTCCTGCCTTGGAATTCATTATTCTGTCAAGCAAAACAGCTGTGTATATTCAAAAGCTTCTGGCCTTTTCCCCTGCCTGATGTCACCTGTGTTTAGCTACCTCCCATAGTGTTAGACTGGGTCAATACTCTTCTTGGTCAAAGACTGGAATGAAGCATCTGTAATCCCAGCACCCTGGGAGGATGAGGTAGGTCACTGTGAGTTTGAGCCCAGCCTGGGTAATTTAGGGACTCTCAAAAACAAAAACTTTAAAAGGGATAGGGATGTATCTTAGTGAGAAGGCCCTGGGTTCAATGCCCAGTACTTTTTAAAAAATCAGCTTCACAGGTTTGCAGCCCTGTCCTCGATTTATGACTAGTGTTCTATACCTCCAGGTTCAAGAAAGTGGACCAGAGATGGCCAACCTTCCCGTTGGCCCAAGAGGGAACTGGGACTTAGAAAACTAAAATTGGGAAGTTCACTGCAGAGTGGGGCAAGTTGATCACCCCATATATTAAATAATTATGCAGTGATGACTGCTGATAGTGCACGAAGTAAGTAATAAAACAATATCTAAAAAGCGCTCTAAACTACTCAAGGAGTCAGTTTCTTGTACCTAGAAGTCACTGGCGCAATAACCTACTCCCGTTTCGCCCACTATTCGGGACAGCTCCAGCGTCGGGGAGAGAGAAAAGCCCCAGCGCTGCGCGCCCAGAACCGCAGCGACTCCCGGGGGTCCACAGGGAGCTAACCAGAGAGTCTCCCGGGGTTCCCGAAGGCCGCCCCCGCCCCGGCCGTGCGCGCGCCCAGGGTCCGCGCGCCGCCGCACTCACTTGTAGGGCACGGGCCAGTGGCGCCGGGAGGGCCCGCCCGAGGCCCGAGGCCAGCCCGGAGTCGCCGCCAGCCAGAGCAGCAGCGTCAGGACCCAGCGCCGCGGCGCACCCCCCGCACCCCCCGGCACCGCACCCCCCTCCAGCACCATCCCTCAGGCGTGGTGCTTCCGGCGCGGCCGCGCGCGGCGACGCCGAGGCCCCTCCCGCGAGCCTGCGTGCACCCCGCCCGACTCGGAGGCCCCGCCCCTGCGCCGCAGCTGCGTGCGAGTCCCGGGCGCGCGATGACCGAAGGTGAGGGCGTTCCCTGCCGGCGCCCAAGTCTGCGAAGGGTCCCGTGTTCTCTCCTTCTCGCGCCCTGAGCCGACCGGGAAGGTCTCCGGAGCACTCTTAAGGGCCTTGGGGCCTCCTTTTTCCAGCACTGGCCTGTGATGTCTGTGCTTCTGGCTTCAGGTCTCAGCTCCTCTTCTGTGGAGTTTCTCGGATTACCGCCCAGTGACATCCACCAAAACAAAACTGACAGGAGTCTGCCTTCTGGCTTCTCTTCTGGATTCTCCAGCCCTGTCCAGGGCCCACAGGCCCAGACGAGGTGCCAGCAATATTTGAGTGAAGGACAGTCTGTGTAGGGGTGGTGGAGGCAGTGAGGAAGAGAGACCGGCTAGTAATGGGGTCGTGACTTGTTCTCACCTGCCCTGGGCCGGTGGAAATAGTGCTGAACACCCAAGCACTACTGAATCTGCCCTCCTGTGTTGGAGCTACCACTTTATTAGAAGATTCTATATTGCCTTCGTATCTTTGCCCCTTCAACCACTGCAAGAGAAGGATGGGATCAGCTGCCCTGCTTCTGATGAGACTCTCGTGGCCTGCCATGCTGCTTTACGCCTATGCTAATTTATTCGTAGGAACTGCTCCATAAAGGATTTGTCACAGAGTCATCTGTTTAACAAGAGAGCAGCCTGCAATGCTCTTAGACCAGAACTTCACAAGTCTTTCACGTGTGCATTGTAATATTTGTAAATATACTAGAAAAATCCTCTTGGTCAAAGTGACCAGAACTGAGTCGGTGGGCATATGTTGGGGGCTGAAGGGACACTGGCTTCTTAAAGTCTGACAGGCAACACGCAGACCCACACATGCGCACACACAGATTTGCCCACGTGCTGCACAACATTTGAGTTCTAGGGAGGTTCAAGCAGGACCTCCCCTTTTTTGGGGGTACCGGGGATCGAACTCGGTACCTTGCACTTGTGAGGTGGGCGGCGGAACCACTGAGCTAAATCCCCGGCCCAGGACTCCTTTTAACTTCCACTTTTTGTCTAAGCCTTTAGATGAGACATCTGTCTCCTCCACATAGTATTAGCCCCGTGTTTCAGAATGACCAGTGCTAAACTGGCTTCTCCAAAGACCCACCCAAGGTGAGAGGGGAAAGCATTCTAGCTATTAACAGCTGGAATGGAATGTGTGATTTAAAGAGAACTTCTGTGGGCCCACCCTTGAGTATGGTGTAGAAAGTACTCAAAGAAGAGAGCACCCTAAAGTCATTAGAGCATTTACAGTTAATGGAACCATGCATCAGGATACAGTGGAACTTCCATCCAAGTCAGAGCTACAAAAACAAGTTCAGATTGACCGTGACCAGTAGTGGGGGCCCTCTCTTGGGACTGCAGTCCCCACTCTGTCCAGGGAGCTGTCACAGTACGCGAATTTCCTCATGTGCGCCTCAACAGCCTTCGGCTAGCCCCATGTGATCTGGTCCAGTTCTGCCATCTGGGGCAACTTGGATTACACCTGTTTGTCTAGAGTCATTCTATATAATTTTTGGGAAAAATCATTTCATAATTAAAGTATGACAGGCTAAGGCCCAGTGTCACCTTGCCCGAGAGCTGCTATGGCATGTGTAAACAAGTCTGTTTTACCTGTGGTCACAAGCTGAGGCCTCAATGGTCCCATGATGGTGTGACACTCAAGGTAAAGATTACATCAGCAAAAGACATCCTGGTTCTTCAAGAACTGAGTAGTAATAAAAAAAGAGAGAGAGAGAAAGGTTTCACCTGAAGGAAGGACAACTTCCTTATTAGCTTTTTATCTTGTCCCACCTACTATTATAAGAATGTTCTCCTTACTGCCCTCATCAACATAAGATCCTCACCAATATAGGATTATTGCAGCCCTGTGAGTCACCTGATATTCCCTCCAATGATTGTGTGTACCCAATAAATAACAGCTGGCTAGCTCAGGGTGTCTTTGTCTTTGCCCACTCTGAGGCACTGACCTCCCAGCCCCCCATGTACTTTGAAATTACAAAAGCCTCTATTGTCCTTTTTTCTTTAACCTCACCAGTCCCCCTTTCTAGGCAGTTGGAGGATTGATCGCCTTCTGATACCTGTTCTTGCTGTGACTCCACATCCCAAGCCGCTGATGTTTGTAGATTATATTTGCCTGATTTTTCTTTGTACTAGGGAGTGTAAGCTAGTCAGTCACAAACTTTGATGGTGTTTTAGATATAAAGCTGAGTAAAATACTCAGCACTAGCACTTTTTTTTTTTTAATACCAGGAATGGAACTTAGGGCACTTGCCAGGCAGGCGCTATGCCCCTGTGCTACATCCCCAGACCTTTTTGTATTAGGTACCTTCCTCTAATCCATGGCTTTTAAACCCTGAGGCCAACAGATATAACTGAATTTTAAATCAACTGGTTTTCCTCATGCCTTTGCCCAGATGGCCTCAGATTACTAGGAACATTAGTGTAGTCTGAAAAAATCAAATTTATGAGGCCATTGCAATATGAGGTTCATTTAGAGAGGGTGGAGTTGAGATGAAATTGAAATGATCAATGTTGGCAGCTCAGAGCAAAGCAAAACTGTGTGTCACCGCACAGCCTACAGGCACTCTAGATTACATAGTGCACCCACAGTCCTCTTATAGGATGGAGGGCCCTAGAGGAGTTGTTTCCAGATTATTGGTATCTAGAAGAAATAATTGAGCAGAACACTCAGGAATAACAAGAGCAAGATTTATTAAAAGTGAAAGAAGCTAAACTGCTCCACAGGATAGGAACAGGCCAATAAGAATAGCTCACAGTCTTGAAAGGGGCAGGCACTGGGGTCACGGGAGGGTCTACAGTTGAAGGTTGACAAGAGTCATGGCCTTACAAGATACCTGCCTTACTTGGCCCACCCATTGGGAAGGGAACTTGACCATGCAAGGTTTGTAGAGGAAGTGTCATGGCCTCCAAAGCCCAGTGGGTGTAGGGGGATACCAGGGCGTGTCAAATCCCCAATGCAAATGAGATTTCCAGATTCATGTACTTTTGGTTTTGCTTATGCCTGGGAGTCTTGGAGCGACACGGTCCTGTCTGGCCTCTCATTTCTTGCCTCACAGCTGCTGTTGTTTATTTGTCCTTGTTCCACCTCCTACTTCAGTCCTATTTCCTTGGAATCTCTGATGTTAAAACAGACATGGAATTTCATATCCAGAGAATCCTCTATCAGAAACTTCACGTCTATCTGAGTTGTAAATTGAGGCTGTCTGAAGTTTTCCAGGCAGAGGTGGAATACTTCATTCTTGCAGATATAATTTCAAACAGGAAATTTCTCTATAATTTTAAGGAACAAAGTTTTAGAGTGAGTAACAAAGCAGGAGGATGTTATGACCCTTTATAATCTACTGTGGCTTGGAAGAAATATTATTTCTGGTAATTTTGTTTCCAGTTCCAGGGATTGAACCCAAGGCCTCAAACATGCTGGGCAAGTGCTCTGTCACTGAACTATGTCCTCAGCCATTTTTATTTTTATTTTGAGACGGGAATTGCTAAGTCAGCAGGCTAGGCTTGAACTTTAGATCTCTTATCTCAGCCTCCCAAATAGCTAGAATTATAGGTTTGTGGCTTTGTGCATGTTGTTTTTTGGTAATTTTAAGGCTGCTTCTGTCTTGTATTCCAGGATGATGAGTAGCAGGGAAGATTTTTAAAGTTTGAACTAATTTTTACTTTCTCATGTATGATTACATGGAAATTATAAACCATTATTCTGATAAAGGGGTTTACCAAATTGCCAAAAGAGTACATAAAACTCAAGGAAAGATAAGAGCCCCTGCCCTCAGCGCACTAATTTTCCACACTGATTTTAATGCAAGCGGTAAGGAATCAGAACTAGATTATCGTGCTTCTAGATTTCACTGTCATTTTCCTCCTTTTCTTTAATGCTAGTTATGGCTTCTATCTAAAATGTCCCCCAAAGTCTCATGTATTCAGGTAGGTCTTTCATAAGGTCACTGGATTATGAGTACTCTATCAGCAGATTAATCCGTTATTGGGATCATAAGCGTTATTGGGAGGTAATGGAAATTTAGGAGGTGAAGGAAGGCATAGATGAAGAAAGTGAGTCATGGGAGGTATGGTCATTGGGACTATATCTGATCTTTGGCCCCTTTTTTCTGGCTCTCGCTTTGCTCTCTCTTTATGGCTCCTACGAGGTGAGCAGCTTCCCTCGGCCACACCCTTATGCCATGATGTTTTTGTCTCACCACAGGCTTAAAAACCACAGAACCAAGTGACCATGCATGGAAGCCCCTGAAACCGTGAGCAAAAACAAATTTGCTTCCTGTTAGTTGTTTTGCTCAGGTATTTGGTTGCAGCAACAAAAATCCTGACTAACAACAATGGTGCCCATGGATACAAGCAGCTGCTTATGTGCATGTCACATATATTTCCTCTTTCCAAATCTGGGCATCACTGACTGTTTTAGGTCATGTAAATATCTCACATATATGAGTTATGACACGTATTCTACTTCCAGGCTAAAGGTAGCTTTCTTCTTAAAAGCAGATACAGGTCTGCATTCAGCATGGGCACATGAGGGCTTAGTGAATTTTTGCTGGAGGAAGACGGAGCTAATAATTTTGTTTTTTTGTTTTGTTTTTTGATACCGGGGACCGAACTCGGGTCCTTGTGCTTGCGCAGCAGGTGACGAAATCACTGAGCTAAATCCCCGGCCCCGGAGCTAATAATTTTAAGATTCAGTAGAGTAAATAGAGATTTATTTCCTGGAGTTTAAAGATTTCATTCTTTAATGATGCAAGAATAAATGTCTTTCAAATATCTTATGAATATATGAGGTTATGCAGAGGAAACTCAGGGAGCATCCTAGCAGAACAATGTAACCGTATTCTTTGCTATTTTTTCCTGTGATCATATAGGAAAACTAGGGTCCATACAAGTAGCCCTGAACTTTCTAAGAACTTGCTACATTTGTAAGACACAAAATATCACAAAGAGCAATTAATTCCTAGCCAGGCTGCCTAGTTTTACTGCCCTTAGTTACTGCCCATGCTCTATTGAGACCTCAAACTTCCCGTTTTAAGAGTCTAAGAAATTATTTGTCCTCCAGCGCTGATGCAGACAAACAGATGCAATGGTGTCTCTTAGTCTTCCCTGTCAAAAACATCACTTTAAATCCCAGCTTTGAAAATGAGCAGTTTAAAAATTTATTGAACAAAATTAAAATTTTGTGGAGAACTAAAAGATAATCACATCAATACTGACATTTTTTTTCCTGGTTTAAATTCTTTTATTGGTATTTTACATATACAATACGTTTACATTTATCATTGGGTACTTGTACCTGTACGTGATGTATCTTGATTCTTATTTTTTCCCCATTCCCTGTCCTCCCTTCACCCCCTCCACCCTTCCCTATTTACAAACACTTTGTTTCCATTTTTTGGCCTCAATATGCATCCATTTAGCTATAAATGTCTCTAGTTTCT
>NW_004624751.1:23423452-23444899 GCF_000247695.1 Heterocephalus glaber
ATATTTTCAGAACAAATGCTTGCAAACCAAGGTTTTAAATATATATATAAATATATATATTTATCAATATATTTATATGCCACAAGGAGGAGCTGTTACTCAATTTTCAGGAATGTTTCTATCTATTAATATGTACTTTGTGAAATACAAAGTTTAGTAACAGAAGGCTGATACTTGTGAATTTGTGCTTTCTAGCCCTAATGACAGCTTCTCAGAGACTAAGTGGACTTTTGACTCAGACCAGCCTTGTGCACTTTGGACATAGTGGTGAAAGAGACCTGAGAGTTTTGAGTTGGAGTAGAAGCCAGTGAAGAAGGTATGGCTCAAAGGCCTACTGTGATGATCTGAGTATGATTTGTCCACCAACATTCATGTGGTGTTAGAAACTGGTCCCTAGGGTAAGTGCTGAGAGGTGAGACCTGAAGAGGTGATGAGATCCCCACCCTCAGGAAAGGATTCATGTAGTTCTCATAATAGTGGTTTACTCACTTTGAGAATGAGCTGTTATAAGTGATACAGGGGGAATAGAAGTAATTCCCAAACCTGCTGGATATCCAAAACTCAGGTTTGTGTTCTCTAAAATCAAAGAATGAATTCTAGGAACAACAGAGGTTAAGAGTAGGAAAAATTTATTGAGAGGAAGAAAGCTTCTAAGAGAGACAGAAGGGGGACTGAAAAGTGGGTTGCCTTGGACCCTATTTCCCAGGGGGGTTTTATGGAGCAAAGACACAAGGTGAGGCAGGGTTAAAATGGGACAAAACTATAAGACCCGATGGAAATTACAAGGTGGGCATGAAGTCGGGCAAAACCATGACCAACCAATAAGATTACAAGCACAGTCACCCAGGTAATATTTATTAAATGGGGATCAAATGGGAAAACAAGTCACATACAAGGAATTTCCCATTTAGAATATCAATTACTGCTAACTATCTCTAGAGGAAGTAGTATCTCTTTTCTTTTTTATAATGCTAACCAGTGAATGAGCCTCAATTGTTTTCCATGTTGGCTCCTCCCTGTGTTGGCTCCTTGAGGGCTGGCGCCTTGAGGGCAGCCCTGTCCAACTGCCTGCAAGATAATCTAATGGGGTAAGTGCTGGGAGGTGGGACCTTAAGAGGTGATGAGTTCATGAGACCCCCACCCTCAGGAAAGGATTCATGTAGTTCTTTACTTTGAGGATGGACTACTATAAGGAGAACTCAGCTCCCTCTCCTACACCCTCTCTCACCATGTGCTTTCTCTCTTCCTCAACCATCCACTTGCTTTCTCATTTTCTGTAGTACGTGGAGCAGCCCATAGCTTCTCCAGAAGCTAGCAGATGCTGATGTCGTGCTCTTAGACTTCTAAAACTGTGAGTCAAGACAAACTTCTTTCCTTTCTAAACCATTTGCCCTTGGGTATTTTGCTATAGCAAATGGATTAAGAACACACACCTAATAGACAGGTACCTCCTCTGAGTCCCCCTTGTGGCTTATGTTTCCCCAGATCACTGTCCCTACAGCATCCAGGGGTGGGTGGCAGGAAAACTGGAGTGATCCCTTCTCCCTCCAGGTGCTTCTGAGGGCGGACTGGGTGCTTAATCCAAAGCTTGGTGGGGCTGAATCAATCTGTCCATCTGTCTATCTGGTGCTTGAAATGCTACAGTGCTTCAAATACACATAAACACACATGCATTTGAAAAACAATCTTTTTGTGGTCTTTCTATCTGGAACCTAATTTATAGCTATATGTTTCTTCTTCTGGAAGGCTCCTGGATTTTCTTCCTTGTGGTTGAGTTGTAGTATTTGTATCTGGTGTGGCCCTAAAGGCATACAAAGTTACCTAGTGGTTTTCTGAGTTTCTGAATCTGAGATTGACCCACTTAAATGTATAGGCGATGGCATAATTTGTTTTCGTTTCTTTTCTTTTTGGTACCAGGGATTGAACGGGGGCAGGTGGTGGAACCACTGAACTAAATCCCTGGCCCTTCATTTCTATTTTTGAAGGTGAAGGTATTTGTTCTTAATGCTGAGCAGATGCACATGTTAATCACTTGAAAGAGAGCCCAGCAGAAGAGAAATGTGCAAGAGAAAGTGTCAGGAGAGCCCATGGAGACAGGCAAGAGTTGGCAGACCTGGTCATCACTGAGCTCAGTGCTGTCATTATACCTGGTGAGGTAGCTGAATGCTGTGAGACCAACTGTTCATTTTAATTAATGCTCACTGACTTTAAAATCTTCTTCCCCAAAGTGTTGCCAGCTCAGCTGCCATTTTGAACATTTCTGTGCCAGGCTCTAGGATTGTGGTTTGCAGTCTTTGCTGCACATGAGAATCAGTTGAGGAGCTTATTAAAACTCCAAGGGCCTGGCTCACATTTGAGACCAGTTACCACAAACTTCCTGGGGTTGGAACCCAACACTCACACTCTCCAGGACACTCAGGTGATTCCCCTGTGCTCTAGTAAGTGTCCAGTGGTTCCTGAATTTGGCTACACATTGGAATCACTTGGTCTCTCCTCAGCCAGCAATGCCTGTGTCCCGCCACAGAGATTGTGGCAGGCCTGACTTAAAATCTGGATTTTGAAATTTTTAAGATTCCCAGATGATTCTCATATACAAGCTATTTGGCAACCATTCCTCTGCACCATTACTTCTCCATTGTCAAAGGATGCACGCATCACCCAGAGGTCTTGTTGTCAGGTAAAAGGGCCTAAAACCAAGACCAGACCAGCCACAATAAGCCTTTATTAGGGGAATAAATCTGCCAGGCTGTCTCTGAACAAAGGAGAGACAAAAGCAATATGGCCAGGGCAGGGAGAGTCTTTTATAGAGACTGGGGTGGGGTTTGTAGGGGCTGAGGTGGGGTTGAGTGAGGTAGTGACTAGGGAATGGAGGAGCCGGTGACATCACTAAGTGGTAGGAGGTGAGCAAGTATTAGGTTACTCTCTAGGCAGGAACAGGGGCATGCTGGGAAGAAGGGTTTATTCTTTGGTGGGAGCAACCATCTTGGCATGATGTCACACAGGGGAGGGGGCAAGGCACCATAGGAAGAGGGCAGCTACTATACATAATAGCTGCTGAGGTAGTGGGAGACCTATCACTTGTCAGAAGGCAGACTCTGCCATGGCTTCCAGGGGACAAGTGGCATGTGCACCACACACTGAAGCTTCAAGGCTTTGGAAGTCACGGTGGAGGGTTTGTTTGTTTCTGGACCTTTTTGGTGTAGAAATCACTTTTTGATCAATGATGCTACTTTTCAAATAAAAATTTGATTTACAAGTATAACTGTTTCCCACATTTCTTTGACCTCTTGTTTAATCTTCTTCATAAGGAATTCTGTTATATATTTATTTCAAACTAAACAAAGTCAGTGTCATTTTAAGATGACTTTGAAAGTTTGCAATATTCTTGAAACTTTTGGAGACCTTTTGGACATCCACAGTGAGAACTGGGAACCACAGTTTTAGAACACGAGTGTGTTGCTCATTAATATTTATATATACCTACTTATGTAAGTTACTTACTGATATTTTACCTATATAATATTTCAGATATTTATGGCTGTGCAAAAAACAAAATCCAAATTGTGTGGCTTACCCAACAATTTGTGCTCTTGGTTCTCTGGATTGACTGAGCTTCACTGGGCTTCACATCGGCTCTCACATGCACCTGCAGGCATCCAGAAGCTCAACCAGGCTGCAACTGCAGCAGTGTATGCACTTTTCTCTGTTGCGTGGGCTGAGCTGGCTGGAACAGCTGTGGTTGGTTTAGCAGCCATTGGTCATTCCATATGGCAATCTTGGGCTTCTCTTAACCTATTGACCTGGGGGTGGCTGAGAACCTTACATGATAGCTGGTATTCCCCAGAAGAAGCATTCCTAATGTTAAAAGATAAATGTAAGCACAAAAATATTTTAATGAATTTATTTGAGGAGACATCAATCTATGAATTGGGCAGCACCAGCCTGTAAGTGGTTCAGGGCTCCCTGAGGATGGGAGGCAAAGGGCTCCTTTTTTAAAATGATACTGGGGATTGAGCTCAAGGCTTTCATACTGAGCTACATCTCCTATCTTTTTCTTTATTATTATTATTATTATTATTACTATTATTAATTATTTTAAATTTTGACACAGAGTTCTGCTATTTCACTAAGTTTCTCTGGCTAGACTTGAATTTACAATACTCCTGCCTCAGCCCACCAAAGTGCTGAGAAAGGTGTTCTTAGGAAAAAGACAAAGAAAATATTTGGTTAAAGTGGAGAGTGCCTGGTTGGAGGTAATATGGTAATCTCCAGTTAAGCTTCATTTTCATTTTTCTAGGCTATTATTGTAGACAGCTAAGTTAATTAGATATATTGTAGGCAGTTAGACAGGGCTGGAGCCTCGGAGCCAATGTAGAAGACAATTGAGACACATTTACTGAGGGCCAACGTTTGAAAAAAAAGAGAACTACTGCACCCACATACTTCCCCTACGGATAAATAACAGTGATTGATATTTTTTTTCATATATAGATATAATTTTATATGAAGGGAAACTATGGCAGAACTAGCAGGGGCCTTTAGAAGGAAATACAAGAAAGGCAATAAAGGAATCCTTCCATACAGACTTCTGATCTGCATTATTTGATTTTTTTTCTCAAAATACAAAACCTTAATATTAGAAGCAAAGGGCTGGGGATTTAGCTCAGTGGTTTCGCCGCCTGCTGTGCAAGCACAAAGACTGGAGTTCGATCCCCAGTACCAAAAAAAAAAAAAAAATTAGAAGCAAAGAGAAAAACAGCAAAGAAGAAAACTTTAAAATAAAAGACCAAGAATAAGAAATTGTTCTATGCAAATGCATTGCATATATAATATATATGTATGGGCTGAGTGATAACAAAAATACTTATGTATTATAATCAATTCTCATACAGAGTTAGAAACAGCAATTTCCAATCAAGCAGGATTGGACCAACATTTTCTCAGTCTTCAATTACATGAGGAATAAAGCTGTATTAACAGTCACTTCTGATTTGCAGTATCATGATAAATGTTTGACAAGATATAACTTTTTTCCTTGTTCACTTGTAAAAATTGGTGCCTTTTTGTAATGTTCTACAAGTTCTTCCATGGTGCTGAATTTACACTCCCCAATGCAGTAGAAGGTCTCTTTTAGTTGGACTTTAAAATGCTTGTTTTTCCCCTGTGCTTTCTTTCTTTTTATTTTTTTTTGGTACCGGGGATTGAACTCAGGTCCTTGCACTTGTGCAGCAGGAGGCGAAACCACTGAGCCAAATCCCCAGCCCCTTTCCCTTGTGCTTTTAATGATACTGAAAAATCATCTGGTGAAGATTCAGTATCCTGGATGAGAAAATCTCCTTCATGTCCCCTTTCATTTAATGCCATTTCTGCTTGATATCTGGCAATTTTGCCGTAATACCAAGGATTGCCAACAAACTTTCCAGTGAGTGAAGGGTAATATAATCACACTGTGGAGGTGGCAGTTCAAAACTTGAAGTTAATGAATTATTCTGCATAATGGTGACGTAGTTTTTTGGCACCAGACCAACCATCCTATTGATCTTCCTGCATTTCCACCACTCTGGGTCATTTTCTGGCTTTTCAAAAACATCCATTACGTCGCCTTTCTCAAAATTAAGTTCTTCATCATTGGATGAACTGAATGGGCAAAGAGCCTGTATCACATGCAACACTTGCCCAGTGTTTAGGTTACTGACAACAGCTGCTAATTTCTCTGACAGTGAACTCACATGGTCACCCAAAGGACTTCACCTTCTTCAGTTACACAGTTTGAAGAGAACCATCCAATTTGTCCATTGTAGCTACCCCACCACCACCCATCACTGTGCTTCTCCATGACAATCACTTTTGTTCCTTTTATCAATGATAATTCATCTTCTCTCTCAGCCATGTAGTTAAATTTCACATAGGCTGGCATGTTGAGGTCGTAAAGATGTTCCCCTGGGTCAACAAAACTGTCATCAGCAGGAGATGCAGAATCTGGAACACTAGGTTTTCTTTTCACTTTTCCAATGTGTAAGGTATCCTTTAGATTTTTTACAGTAGATGCTTTTCGAGCACAGTTTTTCCTTTCCACATAGTTAGAAGGCACAAAACCTGTTTTATTCATAGAATTTCTAACTCATCATCAGGACTTAGAATCATCCAGAAGCCATAATCTCTCATCCTTCTTGATATCCAGCTCTTGTTCTTATTGGCGCACATAATCAAATTTGGCTACTGCCACTTCTTCTGCCATCTTTCAACAGTTTCAGCAAGTTTGTAGAGGTGTGACTCCATAGTCAGCTGGCTCCAAGGCAGAGAAGCATGGCAGAGGAGTATTGCATATAAGCTTCCCTATGTGAGCCCAGGTGGCTCCAGTCTCCTGAGGAGGGCACCCGGACGCTGCTATGGATGCCAAGATGGCCATTACCGATTGATATTCTAAATAGACATCAATCACATTGAGAACCAAAACCTCCCTAGTCTGTTTCCTTTCCAGAAAAATCCTTATTCATTTCATGCATTCTTACTACATGACTTGTTTCCCCTTTTGATCCACATTTAATCAATATTGCCTAAGCTACTGTACTTGTAATCTTATTAATTGATCATAGTTTTGCCCCACCTCATACCTACCTTATGATTTTCCTTTGGAATGTAGTTTTATCCCACCTTGAACCTGCCTCTAATCATGGCTTTGCTCAAAACATCCTTGAGAAGCAGAATGGGTGGGCAACCCATTTTTCTGGGTGTCCCCATCTGTCTCTCTTAGAAGCTATCTTTCTCTCAATAAATTCTTCCTGCTCTTAACCTCTGTTGTTTCTAGAATTCATTCTTTGATTTTAGAGAACATGAACTTGGTGCTTTGGATATCTAGCAGGTTGGTGGGAGTTTTAATATTTCCCTTACATTATTTGGATTTTTTGGAGGTCCAGTTGGAGGTCTTCCACTGAGATAATTAAGAGTATGCTTTTTTTTTGTTTCATAGATTCTAATTTGTTGTTTCATAAATTCTGCCCTTTGTTTCATAGATTCTGCCTTTTGTTTCAAAATTATTTTAAGATAGGGCCATTGAACTGGTAAAAGGTGGCAAGTCTGGCTCAGCCTATCTTCCAGTTTTCTCCAGATGGCAGCCACCTGTTCTGGAGCAAGTCACCTCAGGGACACTTTGAGGATTTAAGAATCAAGTAGAAATTAAAGGGATGCTATTCTTTCTCTTAGATTTCTTTTGGGAACTCAATGCCAAAGTTGAAAGGCCTGGCTACCTCCTGGAACCAAAGTAGAATACAGAGAGAAATATTTTTTATGATGTTATTTCACAACTAGAATTGTACTGTAAGAAAGATTGTCAGTATTGTCTTATGGTCAATATTGTCTTATGTTCAGATCTTCTTTACATTAAGAAGTAATCATTGCTTGTGTTCAAAATGTAAATGTAAACCACAGGAAGACCAGACACCTGACTCTTAAGGCATTCATTACATTTAAGCCTGAGTCTACTTCTTGCCCTTTAGAATTTAAAGGTGAGGTTTCTGAGACAACTTTAAAATGTAAATGTGAGCCACAAGAAAACTAGACACTTGGCACTTAAGGCATTCCCTACCGCTAAAGCAGAACTTAAATCAGTTTTTCTGTCATAAAGCCCTCTCCTAGCTCCTTGCAGCTCTTACCCACCATGTAACTGTTTTCCTCCACTCTGCTATAGAAAGGGTAAACAGCCAGATTCTTGCAGGAGTCTGCCTTTCTTCAAGGCTGACCCCCTCATACTAATAGGGTGGACAGTTACATTCCTATAGATAAAGTCTTTGCAACCTTTAAGGAACCATGTGGCCTCAAAGATATAGATTACACTAGCAACTATGTCCTGAAAACAAAGTTCATGATGCCCTGTTCTCACAACATTCACAAGGAAGAAAACTGTTGTCATGTGAGACATGACTAACCTGCTTTTTGCTTGCTTCTGTGACTTTGTTTCCTCACTTCCCCCCAGCTTCATGTCACTAGAAAGACCCCCTTTTGGAAAATGTATAAAAACCAAAAGCATTTCCTTGTCCGGTACTCAGTCTTTTTGGACAGAAAGTCCAACTCAGTCAAGGACAACCAATAAATCCTCCTGAGTTCCCCAGTGGTCTCTCCTGTGTCTTTTATCCCACAACATTTATGACAACCATGAAGGGACTGGAGATAACAGAATTTCTATCTCCTTTGCCTTCAGGCTCAAGAAGGGCCCGAGCTTCAGGAATGCAGCCACCAGGTACAGAAATGATGCCACCAGATGAGACTTCAGCTCAGAGAGAAAACCAGTCCTTCCAAGCTCAGAGACCTCTTCACTGTCAGCACAAAAGAAACCCAAGGGGATTCAGGATAATTCTGGAACAATAGCATGCTACAGGACCATGGCAAGTTTTTGATGGCCCATGGGGGAACCTGTTCTGTTAGGATGGAAGGGGAGCCTGATCACCTCCCGGGTTGTACCTAGTAATCAAACTCAAGGGGAGTTGGATGAAACCTACAACCCCAAGTAGAACACAGGAGCAGCCTGCAAGTAAGAGTGGCTCACAAACAACTCTCAGACAGCTTGTGGGATAGGCCAGCAAGGAGAGTGATGTGCAAAGTGGGTGTCTCAGGTGGTCAGACTTAGGGGCAGTTGGATTAAACTCACACCAGGTATTCTGAGTAGCCAGACTCAGAGGGAGTCAGGTGAAACCTGCACCTGGACTGGAAAGTGGGAGAGGGGAGGCATGTGATTGTGTGTGAAAGAGGGGAGTAAAGTATGTGGAGCTGCCGGTCACTTGATACATACTGTATGCTCCAGGCAAGTGTGGGGCCTTCTGGGGCTAGTGCCCATCCACATAAGGCTTAGCAAGTTACCCTATTAACACTAGGCATGTTTAGGAGTCTGAGTTTGGGATTATGAACCCTCTTAACTGCTAAGCAGCACCTGAAAACTCCCACAAGGAAGGTGGTCTAACCAGCTTGAAGTGAGAGTGCTTGAGAGAGTGAATTGCATTGTAACAGGGTGGAAATGGGAGGAGAAGCATCCAAACCCACCCCACTGGAATGTATGTTAAATAACTTTAACAGAGGCTATATAGGGGACCGTGGAGTAAAGTTGACCTCCCAGAGGTGGAAACACTTTGTAAAGTTGATTTGCCTTCCTCTGATGTGGGCTAGCCAGCTGAAGGAACAATTGACAGAGTAATAATTGGATGTGTATATAGGGTGATAGTTGGGGGATGAAAGAGCATGACTAGGACATCTGGATCAGTTTCCCTATATTGACCCCTGCTTAAATTTAGTCCAGACCTGACCAACCTGGCTGCAGCCCTGGCTGGAGGCATATTGTAAAACACTCATAGCCTGAGCCGAGCCCTGGACAGAAGGGAGGGAAGAATCAGCCTTACTAGGAAGCTCAGCAATAAAAGAAAGACAACAAAGGGACAAATAAAAAAACCAAACAAATCCAGTTTTGCAAGACCCACCAGAAGAGGAAGAGATCTCTCCCCCTTAAGCTCCCATTTTTCCCTGTTGCCAAGGCCAATCTGTAGGAAGGCAAGATCAAGTGATAGTGAGGCCCCCACACTACTCAGGGAGGAAAAACCAAACTAAATGCCCCAGAGCAAAAGCAAGGAAAACCTAAGCAATCAAACAAGCTGTCTTTGCTCAGGTCAGACAAAGGCCCTGCAATTGCCCCTCCAAGAAACTAGGGGACCCATTTATTATGATATGGGAGGCCACATTTGGAGGGAGGATGGACCTTAGTCTGTCAGCTCTTTTCATCTACTAATCTCCTCAAGTGGAAACATCATATTCCCTCTCACATAGAAAAACTCCAATCCCTCATAGATCTAAGGCAATCCATTTTTCAGACTCACAATCCAACCTGGACAGATTGCAAACGGCTTCTCCTAACAATGTTTAACATTGAGGAGCACTGAAGAGTTACTCAGGCAGCCCTTCACTGGCTGGAAAACAATGCACCAGGGGGCATATTCAATGTTCAAGCCTACACCCTATAGTAGTTCCCAGGAACTGAACCAAACTGGGATCCAAATAATGCAGAGCAATTAGAAAGTTTACAAAAATATGGGGAAGCCCTTCTAGAAGGTCTAAAAAAGGGAGAAAAGAAAGTAATAAATATGGGAAAGATCTCAGAAATATTCCAGGGTACAAATGAAAGTCCCAGCCAGTTTTATATGAGACTTTGTGAAGCATTCCAAGTGTGTACTCCATTTAGCCTGGAAGCAACTGAGAATCAGTGTGTGATAGATATATGCAAGTTTTGAGACAAGCTCATGGAGACATCAGGCAGAAGCTAAAAAAGCCAGAAGGTTTTGCTGGCATGAAAGCATCCCAAATTTTAGAGGTAGCTACCAAAGTATATGTAAATTGGTACCAAGAAGCAAAGGAGAGGCTGACCGGATGCTCAAAAAGAAAGCAAACCTGCTATCAGCAGTACTTATGGGGTGGGGGTGGGGATAGAGGTTGCCAAAGAATGGGGGCATGGTGCAGGCAGAACAAAAACAAACCCAGCCAGGAACTGCCAACTGACCAAAGATAGATTGGGATCAATGTGCATGATGTAAAAAGTATGGACACTGGAAAGATGAACACCCAGAAAATGCTGACAGAGATGATGATGATGAAAATTCTAAAACTAGGAGACCATTCACAAAAGCCTATTAAAGTTGCCCCTGGGAGAAACCAGATGCTGGCCTTATTGAGCTGGCAGTAACTGAAAGTTATGAGGATTAGACTAGACTGAGCATAATATGCTTGGGCCCCAAAGAGCCTATGGTCAAGATGAAAGTGGCGGGGGGTGGGGGGGGGCAGTTGATGGACTTTATGGTAGACAGTGGAGTAGAGCACTTGGTGGTCACACACCCTATCAGGCCTTTATCCAAGAAAAATGTGACTATTGTAGAAGCCACTGGAGTTCCAGAAAAGAGACCATTTTGTCAACCTAAAAGATGTGTTATAGGGGGAAAAAAACCCAGTGTGAGTTCCTGTGTCTGCAAAACTACCCAGTTCTATTGTTCAGGAGAGATTTACTCTAGAAGCTGCAGGCTTAAATTACCTTTGCACTACAGGGAAATGTGACTTTACTTTAAGCTTGACTCAACCAGGGGTCATGGTGTTAACCCTTAATGTCCTGAAGGCAGAGGAATGGAAGTTATATTTGGATAAGTCACAAAAGCTGACAGATGAGGTAAATAGACTAACACACAAGATTCCCAAGATCTTTGCTGAAGGCAACCCACCAAGGCTAGCTGTAAAGCAAACACCAGTAATAATAGAACTAAAGCCAAGAGCAGCTCCTGTTTGAGTCCACCAAGACCCCCTACCTTGGGAAGCCATACAAGGTATTTAAAGGCATTTAAATCAGCTCTTAGAACGTGGAATCCTGGCTAGATGCTAGGCATCTGGAACACCCCACTCCTGTCAGTATGTAAGCCAGGGACAAATGAATACAGACCAGTACAGGACTTGCATTCCATGAATAAAGTTACTGAGACTATACATCTGAGAGTGTCTAATCCATACACACTGATGGGACTTATTCTAGCAAGTGCTGCCTGGTTTACCTGCTTAGATATAAAAGATACTTTTTTCTGTTTATGCCTGGCACAGATTAGCCAGCCCATTTTTGCATTTCAATGGGAGAATTCTGTCACAAGCACAAAGAAACTACTAACCTGGACTAGGCTTCCATAGGGGATCAAAAACTCTCCCACAATCTTTGGAGAAGCACTAGCTAATGACCTCAAAGCTTTCATCACACCAGGGGACAACTGCACCCTTCTGCAGTATGTAGATGACCTTCTTCTGGTGGCCCCAACTCGTGAGGACAGTTATCAGGGAACCAAGGACCTCCTTTATTTGCGTTGGAGGGCTGGATACAAGGTATCCAAGAAAAAGGCACAGATTTGCTGACAAGAGGTCAAATACCCAGGCTTCATAGTGACTCACGGGGAATGCCAATTAGGCACAGAGTGAAAGCAGGCTGTATTCACCCTCCCAACTCCAACCACCCAGTGCCGAATAAGAGAATTTCTGGGGGCAGTGGATTCTGTTTTATCTGGATCCCAAATTTCTCACTTAAGGCTAAGCCCCTATTTGAAGCCACAAAGGGAAGAGAAAAAGAGCTTCCTCTGGGAAGCTGACCAGGAAAGCTCATTTAAACAGATCAAAGAAGTCTTGACTCAGGCCCCAGCCTTGGGACTGCCAGATATAACCAAGCCTTTGTTCCTATATGTCCATAAATGAAATAGCTATAGGAGCCTTGACTCAGGTTTTGAAATCCTGGCACTGCCCAGTGGCATACTTGTCAAAACAGACTGTGTGGCTCTAGGATGGCCTCCATTTTTCAGGGCACTTGCTGCCATTACCCTGTTGATTCAGGAAGTTGACAAGCTGACAATGGGACAACTAATTATTTTAGTACCACATTCAATGATAATCCTAATGGACCAGAGAGGACACCATTGGTTATCAGATCAGAGGATGACTCATTATCAAGGGCTGGGTGAAAATCTCTGGGTGAAAATTCCCACTGTGAACACTTTTAATTTAGCCACCTTGCTCCCAGTTGAACTGGGAGCCCCCCTCCATGACTTTGTGGAAGTAGTAGATGAAGTGTTCTTGAGCAGGCTCCCCTCAATAATCATCCCCTCAGAGAGCCAGATGTTGAATATTTCAAGGTGGAAGCACCCTTGTGCCAGAAGGGGTCTGATGGGCAGGATATGCAGTGGTGACATTGGACCCTGTGGTAGAGGCCTGGCCTCTGTCCACTAGAACCTCAGCCCAGAAGGCAGAGCTGATAGCTTTGTTAAGAATTCTTTTATTAGCAAAGGATAAGAAAGATAACACCTATACTGATTCAAAATATGCCTTTGCAACATTGCATGTGTATGGAACCATATATAAGCATAGAGGACTTTTGACTGCTAAAGAAAAGGAAATAAAGTATAAATAAGAAATTTTGTGGTTACTAGATGCAGTATGGGCTACAGAGAAAGTGCCTGTTACACACTGCAGGGAACACCAGTGAACTGGAACATTAGAAGCCAGAGGGAACCAAAAAGCATGCAGAGAAGTGAAACAGGCTGCTATGACAGCCCTCCAATCTGAAAGAGGGACCCTAGGTATTTCTCTCATATCCGAGGCTCCTTTCTCAGAGACCTCAAATTATTCTCCAAGTGACAAAGCCTGGTTTTCTCGAGAAGCTGGAAAGTATGTAAAGGGAGAGTGGTGGAAGTTTGCTGATGGGAGGCTATCCATCTCCAAAGTGCTGGGTCCTAGGTTTGTAAAACAATTCCATCAAGTGTCTCATATGGGAAAGAGCATTGGAAACATTACTAGGCCTCCATTTCTATGTGCCATGGCTCACTGACATTGCTTGAGCTGTTTGTGAGCAATGCTTAACCTGTGCACAAAACAACCCAAGACAGGGGCCCATCTGTCCTCCTGGTATCCAGGAAAGAAGAGCTGCCCCATGTGAAAACTTGCTTATGGACTTTGCTGGATTGCCTTGAGCAGGAGGCTATCAATATATGTTAGTGCATTCTCAAGATCGGTTGAGGCCTTCCCCTCCTTAACAGAAAAGGCATGAGAGGTGACCAAGGCACTACAAAGAGACATCATAGAAAGATTTGGACTACCCCTGACCTTAGGGTCAGACAGTGGGTCAGCATTTGTAGACAAAATAGTCCAGGAGCTCACATAGATGTAAGAGATAAAATGGAAGCTTCACATGGCTTACCAGCCACAGAGCTCAGGAAAAGTGGAATGCATGAATGTGACATTCAAACAATTGCTGAAAAAATATTGTCAGGAAATCCACTTGAGATGGAACCAAGACCTACACATGGTCCTCTTTGGAATCTGAGAGAGCCCCACCAAACAAACTGAGTAGTCCCCTTATGAAATTATATTTGGCTGGCCACTTTCCATCATAGATCAAATCAAGGGTAATCTCTGTGAGCTAGGGGAATTGTCTCTGAGGAGACAGATGCAGGTTTTAAGAAAAGCCATGCAAAGTATTCACGGATGGGTACAAGAAAAAAATGTCCATAAGTCTAGCAGACCCAATACACCCCTTCAAACCCAGGGGCTCTGTTTGAGTCAAGAAATGAAATCCAACTACCTTGGGACCCATATGGGATGGGCTCCATATTGTAATTTTGTCTATTCCTGCTACCATTAAAATTTCAGGAATCGTGCCTTTTCCCACCACAGTCAACTGAAACAGGCTGCCCAAGACCCATGGACCAGTCAGCAAGATCCAAACCACTCAAACTGACTGATCTTGCCATGAGACCAAGGTACTGCCAGAGATGATAGCCCTGCTCTAGTCACCTCTAGAAGCTGACTAGTGTATGCATGGCAGAAGCCTGAGGAAATGACATACCTACCCAGGTCACTCTGGAAGCTGACCAGTATATGCATGGCAGAAGCTTGAGTATCGTCATGGAGCTACAACAACCAGATAAGTCTCTTTTCCTTTCTGTTGTAATTCTTTTCTTGCTTCAGTCAGGAGGAAAATCCTTAGAAGAATGCTCCCACTGCATTTATACTATGTGATCAGGAAACATTATAACAAAGGCCCTGCTATATCATACCTATTATGAGTGTACAGAGATGCACCAGGGAACTTGCACTCACAAGAGACAACCTACTCAGTCTGTGACCAGGGGATAACCATCCCTATGTCTAGTATGACCTCAGGTCCCCTCCATATAAAACCTGGTTTGAAGTCTGTTGGAGAAAAAGAGACAGGTGAAGGTGGCCTTTTAAACAGAATTAAGGTCCTTTCAAACTATAAAGGGACCATTTCTGTGTACTTTGATATATGTGGAGCAAAACATATCTAAACCCATTTGCAACCTCATGCAGGAGGTTAACAGGAAAGATATGATAGAGATACTCTTGTGTTCTTATGTGGCCCTTGGAAAGGAACCAGCCATTACCATTGCCTGACCCAATCACAATAGGATGATGCATGGAACTGCTGGAATTGTGTAACTTGGACTATCAGCTGGTCTATTACAAATCACAAAATACAGATGATAATATCAGGACAAGAAGTTGCCACCTTCACAAGATTACTAAACCAGACTGTCGAACACAGGCATATAATCTTGTAAACTTCACTGTACTATAGGTAGAGTTGTCTGAACAGGCTACAGGTTACCTTATGATATTAACATTTTGTTATGGGGTATCAGCCTCAGGAACCTATATATATATATATATATATATATATATAAATAAAAAATATATGTAATATAAATATATATATAAATATAATATATATATATATTTTTGTACCGGAGATTGAACTCCGGACCTTGAGCTTGCTAGGCAGGTGCCGGAACCACTGAGCTAAATCTTTGGCCCAAACCTCTGTATATTTTATCAAGAAGACTCAAACCACTCAACTCAAATATTTCAGGTTTTTGACTCACTCTATGACCATCTCCCACAGGAATTGCCCAAATCTTATCCCTTAGCCAGGAATCTGTTCACTCAGAGGGCTGAGAATATAGCCCAAAACCTAAATGTCTCCTCATGCTATGTCTGTGGGGGAACTAACATGGGAAACCATGGTCATGGGAGTCAAGAGAACTGTTGCTGAGGACAATTTCACCCTACCATTAACTCCCCTCAACCTTACTGCCACAAATCCAAGCATTTGACATTTAAAAACTTCCATTATAGGAAGGTTCTGCATTGCCTGCTGGGGAAAAACTTTCACGGAATATAAAGGAAAATTAATTTGTGTGGGGGAACAATATGACAATGAGACTCAGGAAAAACCTTGTGGTGGGGAAAACAAAATTGGTCATATCCATTGCTCTCAAATCCATTTTCTTGTTTTTCCTTCTTGAACCACTTCTGGTACCAATTAGAGGCTCCAAATGACAGGAAAGCACCCCTTGGCTTTTACTGGATTTGTGGACCACAAGCCTATTGGCAATTGCCAGCCAGGTGGATGGGGCATACATACCGGGGACAATTAGACCATCCTTCTTCCTAATTCCCTTAAAACAATGATTAATTTAGGGTACCTCATTTATGGAGAAAGTGATAAGAGGGCCAGAAGGGCAGAACAAATAGGAGACTAAAAAGACAACAAATGGCCTCCCCAAAGGACCATTCAGTGTTATGGCCCAGCTACTTAGGTGGAAGATGGCATATGGGGATGCTGAGCCCCAATTTACATGCTCAACCGCATCAGAAGTTTACAAGCTGTACTTGAACTTATCAGCAATGACACAGCAAGGGCCTTAAACCTCCTTCGTCAGCAAGCCTCTAAGGAGAAATGCCATCTATCAGAATAGACTGGCCTTGGACTACCTCTTCACCCAGGAAGGAGGTGCATGTGGAAAATGCAATTTGACCAAGTGTTGCCTAGAGATTGATGATAATGGCAAGGTCAATAAAGACATGACTTCCAGAATCCAAAAGCTTGCTCGTATCCCAGTTCAAAATTAGAAAGGACAGTCACCTGACACTCTCTTTAGAGGTTAGTTTTCATCTTTTAGGGGATACAAAACTTTAATAGGAATGGTCCTAGCTACTCTGAGAATATGCCTCATTGCTAGTCAGAAACATTGCTTTTTGCCCTTGCTAGTCAGAAACATTCAGTCAGCTTTAGAGACCCTGGTAGACAGACACACCACTACTAGTCTAATGGTCTTAACTAAATACCAGTCTCTACCTGTTAGAGAACTGCCCCCTAACAACAGAAATATGGATGATAATGATGCTTTCTATTAAAACTCATTTATAGTAGTCATCAAAAGGGGAACAAAGCAGAACTTCAAAGAAAATCAGTTTTCTTTTCAGAAAGCCATCTCCTATCTCCTTGCAGCTCCCACTCCCTGTGTAACTGTTGACCTCTGCTCTGCTATAGAAAGGTAAACAGCCTTCCTTCGAGGCTGACTGCCCCATACTAATAGGGTGGACAGTTACACTCCTATAAATAAAATCCATGCAAACTTTAAGGAACTATATGCCCTGAAGGATATAGATGACACTGGCAACTATGTCCTGTAAACAAAATTCATGATGTACTGTTCTCAAACATTCACAAGGAACAAAACTGACATCTTGTGAGACCTGCTTTTTTGTTTGGTTTTTGTTTGCTTCTGTGACTGTGGTTGCTCATTCTCCCCCAGCTTCATGTAACTAGAAAGACCCCCTTTTGGAAAATGTATAAAAACTAAAAACATTTCCTTGAATGTTGCTCAAGTCTTTTTGGACAGAAAGTCCAACTGAGTCAAGGACCACCAATCAGTCCTCCTGAGAGGCTGGGGATTTAGCTCAGTGGTGCCACCGCATGCCTCTGAAGTGCAAGGTCCTGAGTTTGATCCCTGGTACCAAAAAAAAAAAGCTAAATCCTTCTGAGACCCCCAGTGGTCTCTCCTGTCCTTTTTATCCCACCACACCACTGAGCATGAGACTACTTTTTGCCATTTAGAACTTGAAGGTGAAGTTTCCAAGACAACTTTAATCAAAGCTCCTGGGGGCCCAGTTTGAATCCAGTCAGGTCTGTCCCAGTGAACAAAAGCAGATCTGATCACCTCTCACAGTCTCAAGTTACTGAGTCTGAGGCTTCCCCTACTCGGCCTTCAGATGCTGAGGATGGGGTTTCTAGGCCAGCCATAATTGAAACCTCTATGGGGCTATATCCATCCTTAGCTAATTTGTTCAGGCCCCTCAAAGACAATATCCCTTACAGGAAGTAAATGGCAAATATCGGACTACTCATGTTTGTATGTCCTTTCCTCTCAGTGACCTAAGAAAGATCAAATGAGACCCAGAAAACTTTTCATACAACCCTAATGAGAACATTGAAGTCTTTAGAGGACTTATTCAGACCTACAAACTAGATTGGAAAGATACAGTTATTCTTAAATCAAACATTAACTTCTAATGAGACAAGCAGTATTATAAGCTACCACTATGTTTAGATATAAATATTATCTTAAATTTAAAGGTCAGAAGACAGGCATTCAGGGGAGCAGCCAATTCCTACTGAAGACCAAACAGTCCCTATACAAGGTCACCCTGGCCTGTCAACCAGACAGGAGATTAAAATAGGAGACACTTTCCAGGAATATATTCTTAAAGGTAGGTCTAAGAAAGACAAGAACTAAGCCCTTCAGTTATTTTAAATTGTCAACTATTTATCAGGAGAAAGATGAGAACACCTCTGCCTTCCTAGATAATTTACAAGAGGGCTTGATGAAATATACATATCTAGCTCCTGATTAGATGGAAGTACAGATTATTCTTAAAGACAGATTTATTATCCAGTCAGCCCTAGATATTAGGAAAAGGGTACAAAAATGGCTCTTGCTCCAGATAGCTCACTTATACTTCAGTAAAATTTTCTCCGCAATATCTTATAATTGAGGCCCAGAGAAAGCCAGGGAGAAAAAACAGAGGCCAAAAGAGAGTGACTGCTTTAAATTCAGCCTGAAAAGAGAAAGACCCTAAGTCTGATTCTCAAGGCTCAAAAAAGAGCTCAATAACTAACCTTACCTGCTACCACTGCAGAAAGCCAGGCCACCTTAAGAGGGACTGCCATAGGAGGCCCCCTAAGCCATGGTCTGATTGCCGAGGTGGCCAGTGGAAGTTGGACTGCGCTCTGAGGCAGGGACCCCAGAGCTCAGGCCCATCTTACCAGGATTCAGATAGACTAATAGGCCCAGGGCACTCTTTGCCTTCTCTCTCTGGCCAAACTGTCATCTCCGTGGAGGAGCCCCAGGTAATCATGACTAAAGGAAAAACTAGCCTATATTTGGACTCTAGCACATGTCTCTTTGTCATTTTTTTCAACCCTGGCCTTCCTTTCAGCCATCATTCCTTAGTAAAAAGAGTCACTGGAGAGGAGGTAACTTGCTATTTCCCACAACACTTGGGCTATAACTGGGACTATTTTCTTTTACACATTCCTTTGAATTATGCCTACAAGTCTTGTTTCCCTCCTGGGAAGGGATATTTTATCTTGTTTAAATACTATAGTTTTTTCACAAGTCATGGACTTGGAATATACTGATGGTATACTGGCATATGCCCCCTCAGAAGAGCTTCCTAGCCAAGACACCTGTGCTCTGCTGAATTTTCTAGCAGACAGGGGATTATAAGGTTTCTAGATCTAAAGCACAACTTTACAGCCTTGAGGTAAAATATTTGGGCCTTATCGTATCTAAGGGAACCCAAAGACTGGGGGAAGAAAGAATTAAACCAATTCTTTCCCTTGCACAGCCCAAGACTTTGGAACAGCTAAGGGGACTCCTAGGAATTATACGCTTTTGTCATCTTTGGATAGCAGGATATAGTAATATTGTGTGGCCCCTCTATCAGCTTACAAAGAAAGCCAAAGGATAGAAACCCATACTTTTTTTTTTGGTACTGGGGATTGAACTTGGGACCTTGCACTTGCGAGGCAGGTGGCAGAACCACTGAGCTAAATCCCCAGCCAGATACCCATATTTTAACATGGGAACCTGATAAAAACTTTCATTTCTCTCTCTCTCTTTCAACAGGCTAAAAATCAGCTATTCAGTTTCTTTGAGTACGTATTTAATTTTCTGCTTGGTAACACAGAGTAAACCATAGCTCTTGTCTCTGGAGACATAGTTTGCTAAGGATCAGAGATTCACTCTGGGAGAAGCTCTTGCTCTTAATTGTCTTTCTACACCAGAGATAGTTAGGATTTAGTTGTTGTATCATACTGAGAGTTACTCTGTTGTCCCTTCTCCACTGCTTTGTTCTTGAGAAATAATGCAGGTTTCAACAGTGTTTGGTCCAATACAATTCCCTCCTCTGTGGCTGCTGGGTTTCAGGACCAAGATTCCAGAATGGTGAGTTTCCTCTCCCTGGGACACTTCCAGAGTCAAGGTGACCTTCACTTATCTCTAGGCCATATTAAAAAAATTGGGCTAGATTTAATCCTGAAACTGTGAAAAAAGATATAAAAGTTTTAATATAAATTTATCTGCCTTTCACTCTTTAGCCAGAACTGGAGATTAATTTCTCTTACTTCCCTATCCCCTCAAGAATGATGCTGACTACTTTTTATAGCAAAGGGCAGACTGACTAATGACTTTTTATAAGTTCATTGACAGAACAAAACATTCCTAGGGAACTTTATAAGTTTAACAACAGTTTTAAACAAAAAATAGGTATTAAAGAGTAGGCGCAGACCAGCCGCCAGCTTGGTGTCATGGTCAGAACTGTCCCAGGTAGCTGCACCCTGCTCCTCTGGCATCCAGGAGACTGTGAGGTCCCCCCACCCTGGGCATGCCCACCAGCTGCCAGCTTGGCCTTGAGTTCAGACTGGTCACAGGTGACTGCAACAACAGCCCCCCCCCCCCCCCCCCCCCGGCCTCTTGGCTGTGCAGCTACCTGGTTCCACACTACAGAGCCACAGGGGGACACAAAGGCCATTGTCCTGAGCTGCAGAAGTGAACAACAGAGAGAGGGCCTCTCTCAGGCTCCCTGATGAAAACTGAAGCCCACCAGAAAAGTGAAGAGAATCTCTGCAATAAAGACATACCAGACCACCATACTTGGTAAGTTGGAATCATCACCTGCTGTTTGAAACTGGACTATCTTCAGGGGAAAGGCAGCTGGAACCTGTAATAGAACCTTGCAGGGTTTAACCCTTCAGGAGGACAGGGAGCTCAAATTGGGACTTGTAGCCAGAAATCTGTCTGAATCTCATGGGTCTGCTACTGGCTTTCTGAGACTCATTGACTTATGCTGCCCACATTGTTTACTGTGACAGCAGAGACATACCCTGAAGGAGGCCCTTCATTTTTATCTTCTATTTGTTATTTTCAAAATTACCACTTTTTTTTTGCTCTTATTTTTGATTTTTTCCTTCTTTTTCTACTCTTAAAATTTTTATTTTTCTCTTTTTGCTTTTTCTGTTTTCTTTCTCTCTATCTCTCCCTCACTCCCTTGCTGCCCCATATTGTTCTTCATCTCCCTTTCTGTTCCTGTCCTACCCCTAATTCATATTTCTTCTATATTTTTCTTTTCTTCTCTCACCTGTGCCCTCTGGCCTCACTGCTAACCTTCCCCTATCCCTCTATCTACCTATTCCTCCCTCACCAACTCCTTCTAATGCCCCATTCTGAAGGGTAAAGTGGCTATATTGAAGAGTTATTCACTATAAACAAATGTTGGATTGCTCCTTTATCATGATTTAATTAACACAGTTAAAGGTGATAGATTAATAACCACCACAAATTATCATTTTCGAAAAGGTACTTGATGCTATTGTGTTGCTGATTGTATCACTTGGGCTAAGGTGTTGTGATTGATCTAATCAGTTCTCCTTCCTGGTATAATGAAAATGAGACAGCCTCAGAGGCATTAGAGACTCAAAACTTAAAGACCAGCTATACTTGGAAGACACCTCTGAGAGGCAGTCATTCCATAAGG
>NW_004624751.1:23474471-23497280 GCF_000247695.1 Heterocephalus glaber
AATTTTATAAAAAAGTTTTTTGAGACAGTGTCTCATTATGTACTTCAGGTACCATGTAGCTCAGGCTTGTCTCGAGCTTATGGTGGTCCTCCTGCCTCAGCCTCCCAAGTACTGGGATTACAGGTGCGCACCACCATGCCTGGCTTAATTTTGTAAAATATTTGGTTTCAATGTGTATAACATATTTTCATCATATTCATCTCCCCATTACCTTCCCTTACATATCCTCTTTTTCTGTTATTCATTTTTTTTGTCTAATAATCGCCCTTCTACATTCCTGTCATATTTTTTATTAGATTGCACATATTAGGGGGAACACATGATATTAGTCTTTCTGAGTCTGGATTATTTCACTCAAAATGTTTATTTCCAGTTCCATCTATTTTTTTTGCAAGTGACACAATTTAATTCTTCTTTATGGTAGAATAACACCACATTTTCTGTATTCATTCTATTTTTTTGTTCTTTATGATCTCGATAAAGCTATGACTCTTTTTTACTGTGCACCACACGTTCTTTTGATACACTATACAGCTGTAAACTACTGGGCACCCAGGGTTTAGCAAGAGCCAGAGCAGTTGCCTATAAAACACTCATTTGCTTTGGATAGCTTTAGAATTATTACTTTCTCTGAACTATTCTTGCACTGTTTTCTTTTCTTTTCTTTTTAACAAAGGGTTGGAGAAAAGAGAATAAATGAAGCAATAGTCAACTGATTAAAAACAATAACTGTAGTGTTGCAGGTAGATTTCATGGTGGTGGGAAGGGGCCACACACACATGCACATGCTTGCACAACTCTGCTAGAAGGAAAAGAATTATGTCTGGTGGTGACTTTGCTGCTCTCTTGGGTTCTCTATGGCTTTGCTCTGTTTAGGGAAGTCCTACTAGAGCGGCCAGGAAAGAATTTCTACAATGCCACAAGTATTTCGTAGTCACAGTTTCTATGATAGCCCAGGAAGAACTGGAAGCCATTAATTCCAGTAAGGAAAGGCTTATATAGTTTGGATTTTCCTGGTCCCTAAAGCCAACTCAGCCCCAGAAACTGATGTTGCTACCATGAAGGGGCCCAGGAAGCAGAGCCTGCCCAAAACAGGCATAGAAGACTTTTCTCATTTCATTTAATTATTTTGCAGATTTTATTTCTACACACTAGATTGTAAGTTTGTGAGAGCAGGAGGTTTTGATCCTTTTGACCATCATTCTATCATCTACACCCAGCACATCTGGTGTCAATTAAGCCCTCATTGTAATGTGTTGAACTGAATGAAACCCCACAATTTCCCTAGCTTCCCCAAAGAGCTTTCTCTGTATAAGCTAACACAGACCTTAAAATGGTTGCACAGGTCTATCATAGGGCTTTACCTGACTGTGATCTCTTTTTTGGATGAAGGCTTCCAAGTAAAGTAGTTATAAAATACTACTTATAAAAATTCATTTAAGGGGGCTGGGGATTTAGCTCAGTGGCATGGTGCCTGTCTCAAAAGCACAAGGTCTTGAGCTTGATCCCTGGTATGGGGGATTCACTTAGGGGCCGAGGGTGTAGCTCAGTGGCACAGTGCCTGCCTGGCAAGTGTAAGACCCTGAGTTCGATTCCGGGTACCCCCCAAAAATTCATAGGTTCTCATTTTAAGTGGTGGTGTAAAATATTTATAGCTCCTTGGTCTCTGGTGGTTTAAGCTTGCTGTGGCTGCTGGGTTCAGTTAAATGCTGGTAAAATGCATACTTAATAGATCATGAGCAACAGCACAGTGCCAGTTCCTAATGGGAAGGGAAAGTCCAATTTTTTTATCCTACAAGGCCTCATGATCATGAAAGGAAGAGATTTTAGGGCAGGAAAGGCTATGCAGAAAGGAGAAATTATAGCAAGCCTGTGGCTACTTCTTTACTAGGGCTGCTTACAGGGCTGGCCCTTGTATGGACCTTGGCTGGTGTCTGGGAACTTGGCATTTGACCCACTTCCTGACTGATAAGGACAGTTCGCTACAGACAATGATTTATGCTTTCCTTCTTTGAGTTTAAAATTCTGCTTATTGCTAGGCAGAGAGTGCATACTTTCCCCAGCCACTAATAAAAACCTTCAGTGTGGAGTCTGCTAAAGTAGAAACATTGCATGTACATTACTGAATTTTTCACTGCTGAGAAAAGGGATTATGCTCAGTGCTTCCATCAGGGGAGGGAGCGAGAATATTGGAGATCTGTATATAGATTTCTCCAGACCCTTCCTATGTCTTTTTCTTTTGCTGATTTTGACATGTGTCCTTGCACCATAATAATCCTGAGCCACGAGGACTACTATTTGTTGAACACTTCTAATGCATCACTAGAGTGTGTGTGGTCTTGAGGATCCCCAAGTATGCACTATAGCCAGCTCTAGGACTGGCAGAAGTGTGTTTGTGGCTAAGGCAGTCTGACTTAGGGCCCTGGATGTGTGCAGAGGAGATAAAAATGCAGGGAAAGAGCTGGAGTGAACCTCTAGGTGAGTTTGGTGGGTGTCTCCAGGTAGTCTGGCCTGATCCTTGTGGAGGGCTTTTCCACAAGGACAGGACAATAATAAAATTGTGCTTCAAGGTCACAGTAGAAGCCACCTCCACTCTGATCAGCTGTGTTAAATTTAATCAATTATATAACATGTCCTGTGAAAGAGCATGTTCTAAGTGATACAGAGACAACAATAGATGCACTACACTTTTCTAAGTACCAGTTTAGGTACAATTCTATAATTAAAAAGTTATATTTGTTGTTGTTTAGTTCTAAATGTCTTACAATTTTCACTATAGCTTGTTCTGTGATCCAAGAGTTATTTAGGAAAAGATTTCTTTATTTGCAAGAAAAATGGGAACCTAGTCCACACACAAAGACTTGTATGTGGAATGTTCAGAGAAGTTCAAACTGGAAACAATCCAACTCCCTATTAGCTAGTGATGGGCAAACAAAATGTGGTGTATCCATCTGTACAATGGAATACTATCCAGCAGTGAAAAGAATAAAGTACTGATACATATATGGAAGAATCTCAAAGTCATTATGGTAAGTGAAAGAAGTCAGGCACATATGACTGCCTATTTTATTATATGATTCCATTTATAAGAAATTTCCAAATAGGACACACATGTGTAAATACTGAATAGTTTCTCTAGTGTGAGAGACTGGAAGTGTAAATAAGGACTAAAAGGTATAATAGGTAATGTGAAATAGGAAGAAAAGGGGCAAAGAGGAAGGGATAGGGGAAAGGAAAGAAGGGAATGAGGGATGGAGGGGTTGAAGGGAGGGCAGGGGAAGGGGAAAAATAAGAACCAAGAGAGATTATGTAAAGGTACAAATTTCCAATGATGAATGTCATTATATTGTATACCTAAAATGTACCAATAAAAGGGTATACAAAAAAAAGAAATGTCCAAAAAAGACAAATTATTGATGAAAAGATGACTGTTTCTGATGGGCTGGAGGTGGCAGTGGGGATTGATTTTAAGTAGGTATGAGGGAATTTTAGAAGTAGTGGAAGTATTCCAAAGCTACGTTATACTGATGTTTGCATAATTCTATAAATGTACTAAAATTTCTTGGATTGTACATTTAAGATGAGTGAATTAATGATACATAAATTAAACATCAATAAAGCTGTTACACATTTAAAATATGTTTAGACAATCTTGGTCTTACTTAGGCATTTAGCCCATTTATTCACTTTGTAACTATAAATACACTGGATTTCTACCAATGTATATGGTGTTTTCTGTATTTAATGTGTTTTCAATATTTCTTTCCTTTCTTTTTCCCCCTTGTATTATTTTTTCTAATTTCATTTATTCCCTCTGTTTCTGATACATGTTTCTGCACTTCTTAAATGGTTACCCTAGAAATTTCAACATGCATTCTTCCAGATCCATGTTTTGATTTAGGTGCTTTACTCTTTTCTTGAACAACACCAGGAATTTAGAACACACTATAATTGTTACTTTTGCATTTCTAAACCACATGTGACATTTTTATTACTTTATATAGTTAACATACCTCTTCCTCCCTTTTCTTTCTTTATTGCATCTCTGACTTGTCATTGGTAACATTTTTTTCAAAAACTCTTTTGCACAAAAAGATGATATACTGTGAAGGTTAAGACCATGGATTTTAGAGCCAAACTGTTTTTCTCTCCAGACTGCTTTTTATTTTTACTTTGCAAATAGAGAAACTTATGCAGAGGAAGACTTGGTAACAAGCTCAGAGCCATATGAAGGAAGCAGTTACTAGATCCCCTAGAAGGACACTAGAAGATCCCACACAAGCACCCCTTGCACTGTGGAATGCTGCAGGACAACCCCCCATCTAATAACTCTGTTGTGCACAACAGACCAGAGCTCTGCTCCACTATCAGCAAACAACATACAGGTTCATCTTCCTCTTGTGCTCATAAATAATTCTGAAAAGATGACTCTCCAAGCAAATTGCAGTTAATTTAGACTTTACCAATGGGAATGTTTAAAAGAATCACCTTTTGTTTCCTCAATATTATATTAAGGTAATTTGGGCAGTACTGCAAAAATTACTGGATAAGACTCCTTCCAAATATATACAGTGCTATTTCTGAACTCTTTCTTCATTTATTCATGACCAAGCAGTAGACCATTGCTATATAAAGCAGATTATTGAAATCTCTTCAAAGGCAAAGTGGGTTAGATGTTGGTGGGCCTGGGGAGAGACTGTGCGATGGAATGATTACATGCTAGATGGTTTTGAAGTCTCTTCTGAACCTTTCAAAAGTGTGCTCAACACACTACAGTCTTCTAGATCTTCCAGCTTTTCTACTGTCTTTATAAGACTTTCTAATGTGTTGTGGGGCAGCACCCCGGTGGCATTTGCCCTGAACTTTTTCTGTAGGTCCTCCTCATTGAGTGGATTCCTCCAGTGTCCATAGAAGGTACTGCAGCGCTCAGTGAATGTAGCTCCATCCTTGAGGGTGACACAGATCTCACAGTACAGCGTGTCAAAATTTGGCAGGTTGTCAGAAGGATGCTCTAGCTTTATCTTCCTGAGCAACTCTGTCACCTGTGGCCTACTGATATGGTCTTTGTGGAATGATGGGATGGCGATATCCCCATCGAGTAGCATAGTGCAGGCCACATACTGAAAGGAATGACGGGCTTCATGTTCTGAATCAGGGAAGGGTCTGTTTACATACTGAACATCTGGAACCCTGAGCACAATTTTCTCGATGTGATCAGCAGGAAGTAGGGCTCTATCTGAAAGCACAAGGTGCTGTCTCACTGATGCAGCAGCCTCTGCCACCCAGTGGGTAGCCAAATGTGCAGGGAAACGCTTGAAGGCTACATCCTGTTCATCCAGCAGCCAACTGTGGGAATCCAAGCTTGGAAGGATTTTGGGAGAATAGTTGGTGCAGAAGGCCCCAAATCCTGTTGCAATGTCTAAGATGCTCTTGTTTCCTTGGAGACCTAGCATTGCCAGAAAAGCAGCTTCTATTCCATGCCTGGCAGCATTGCCAATATGAAGGGGCTTGGTCTGAGTGGCAGCATTTGCCATGGGTGCCCCAGCAAAAGAAGTAGCAATAGCCAGGGCCTCTTGGCACTTTGTCAAGCTGAGCCCTAATAACTTGGATGCAGCAGCAGCACTACCCAAGGTTCCTACCGTTGAGGGAGGATGGAATCTGCAAAGCAAAACAGAATTGGAGATTTACAAAACATAACCTCCAGGAGGTAGTATTGCTTAATAATAATAATGGTGTAATACAGATTCAGTTCAAATTTCAGCTTTTTCACTCAAAGTGTGACTTTGAGAACCTTATTCAACTTCTCTGCATTTTTTCCTTACATAAAATGATGATAATAGTATGTACTCACAGGGTTTGGGAGCTTTGAATGAAATGACATGTTTACATATCATGCTTAATATACAGCAAGTACTTTATAAATGTATAATTATTGTCAAAAAGGCAAAATTTTTGATTCCTGATAGAAACTGGAAGTTCATTACTCTGTATTCCAATGCATTCTTCTTCTAGAAGGTTGGACCAAGTGGCAGAAAAAAATTAGATCAAACCATGTGATTTAGCCAACATTTGGCCATTTTTGATCTGTGGGGTTTACAGTCAGAGTTAGGATATTCTGAATGTCCTCATTAATCTGAAGGATCCTAATGATCACCAGAGCAGATTCTGCTCTGAGGATGGGATTAGAGTACTTAGATTAATCATGGATTGTAGAGTGACATGAGTCACTTTAGGATGAGAGACTCCAATTATTTCATGTTCCTAGCTGCTTGATTGGATCTCTTAACCCTAAGGAAATTTTTATTAGTGCTTATGAAGTCACACTTTTGTATATGGACATTGGATTTGGTATGTGACTGGAACTGACTTTTCTCCAAGCACCAATGAAAATATCTTCAGCTGAGCCAATCTCTAAACCAGAAACCTCTATGTAGATAGCCAGATGAGGGGGAATGTGGCCACTTTTCCTCTGGGTAAGTTCTCTCCATACCTCTTTGGAATGTCACTGGCTTCCTTGGAGAAGTGCATTAATCGGCCTTGTACTTCAATACCAATGTTGAAAGCCAGCAGCAGGTCAAGGCCAGAAAACTTTACACTCTGAGGCAGGGCTTCTGATAAAGCTGTGAGGGCAGGAAGGACAGCCCCAGATGGGTGGGTAGCAGGGTGCCACGTGTCATCAAAATCCATTGAGTGAATCTGTTTAAATAGATATGAACCAAAAAACCCAACTTTTCCTGGAATGTATTGACTTTTGGACCAGGAAGAATTTAGTTTAGTAATAACCTAGTTTCTTAAAATCTAATTTTCTGAAATTAAAACCTAAGAAGAAGCTGTGATTCTTAATCCCATGGGTGGGCACTGGGACTCAGTGCGCCTCGCCTCCAGGAGAGCAGGACCTTGGACAGCAGCCCGAAGTTCTTGGGTCTTGAACAGGTGGCTAGAAACCTTTGAAAGATCTATATTACCCCTTAAGCACAAAACTGTTCTTTCCTTTCTCCCTCCCCCTTTAAACACATCACATTAAGCGTTTAATATAATTTATTAAATAAAAATAATATATTTTGTATCTCTTTAATAGAAAATAATTTTAAATTTTTACAGAATTCTCAAGAACAGCATAAGAAGTCTCAAACCTAGATTATCTATTAGCCATATTTTAAAATCACTATTTTCTGTTGTAAGGTTTTACTCCTCTTTATCCCAGCCATTTTTATACATGAAATAGTAATAACTAGACATTCATTAAAATATAATTTATGTCTATTTGATGTGGCTAGTATGTTTCCTACTGCTTGCTAGATGCAACACTGCATTTGACTTTCAAAGAGATACTATACCTATAAACCATAAAAGAATGTCATAAATGCCAACATGTGTATGTCCAAATCAAATCTTTTAGACATTTTACGCACAGAAAAAATATAAAAGTCATCTGTCAGAAGTGCTGATTTTTCACTCAGAAAATACAAATACCATGTGGCCATTGTTCTTTGCCAATAAGTAGCTGATAAAGAAATGAAAAGAACATTACTGGACAGAAATTTGTACCCACAACAGAGAAAAATGAGAAGAAATTGTGCCTGGATGTTAGGTTTTATATTTTTTGCTATATATATTCAAGATTTAGAGTTGGAATATCTTGGAGGTGCTTTCATCTAAATTCTTTCACATCTTCTATTTCACATCTTGTTTGAAAACACAAATTTATTGTAAAAACAGGAAAGTAATGAAAACTGAAATTATTATAATAGAAGAGAAGATAAGCTATGTCATCTCTGAACTTTAATGATCTTATCTATAAAACAAGGAAATTATGCAATTCTAAAGTATTTCCTGGATCTGAAATTATTATGACAATCTACTAGTTGAAAAGACATGTGAACTTACAGCCACACCATTAACAAAAGCAGCATATGAGGGTGGGAGCCTGAAATCTGGCAGACCCCAAACCGTGCTGGATAAATTGCAGCTGTAGATCTAGAAGAGAAAAATATGGATCAGATACAGAATGAACATGATATACAGAGTGAGGATTTCAAGAGCGTTTTTTTACATTTGGAGACATCATATTAATAGTCCTTATTTGAGCCCTTAGAAGGCTTAGTCATTAAAATTCTTCTTTATAGAAGAATATACAACCTTACCTATGGTATAAAGAGAAGATGGTGTTGCTCAGTCCCTACAGTGCTCCAGGTAAGTGAATTTGAATTCCCTATTATTCCCTTGGCATAAATACTGGGGAATGGAGGACTTGCTGCCTAAATCAGGTATATTCTATGGAGAGCAGATGCTACATTTCCCATGTCATGCTCCTTCTCTGCTCAGAGAACTGCACTAGACTTTTATTCAGGTAATCTTTTCTTTTCTATTTTTTTTTGTGGTACTGGGAATTGAACCTAGAGATTCATACTGAGTTACTTCTTTTTTTTTTTAAATTTTGGGACAGGGTCTTATTAAATTGTGACATTGTCTAGGCTAGGGTTGTAATTCTCCCACCTTAGCCACAGAGGGCTGGGATTATAGGTGTGTACCACCATCCCCAGCTGCAGAGAATCTTTAGTCTTTGGATTAACAAATAGTCTGTGGCAGATGTTTTTGTTTCTAAGACTTGGGTTAAAATGTGCTTTTAGTCATAATAATAATAAGCTATGATGTTTTATTAGTGAGTGGCTTTAATATAATGACAGTAAAAATATGGAATAATTTAAAAACTCAGTACTAAAGCTGAGGGAATCATAAAACTACACAGAACAGGGTTGTACAAATCAAGTGCTAGTCATATAACTAAGTATAGAGAAACTAGAACACAGGCACATACATCTGGGTCTAGCCCAGAGTAAGCATGTTGCTTTTATCTTTGAAGAAAATGTTAAGCTTCTTACTTTACTATATTGGCTGACTTTGTGAAACACTTCTGTGCTGGTTCCCAGGTATCCAACACCCAGAGTGTCCAGAATCATCCTCTTGCTCCTCTGAATGACGCGATCTGTTAGGTGTCCCACTTTCAAGCCATGGATGATGTTGGCAAAGCTTTCTGTGACAGACTTCAAAGGGAAAAAGGTTAGAATGGTGTCACTCTCCACTTTGTCCTGGCACACTTCTTTTCTATAAGAGAATTTGAGGGAGTTTTACTCCACTAGAGGAAATCTAGTTAATCAAATTTAGTTTTATTTAAAATATAGTGTGTACTGAGTACCAGTTTGTGAGGCTCAGAGATGTTGTAATGCACAATAGCTAGGTTCTGTCCTTCACTGAGGTGAGGACACAGGCAAGACAGCAATTGATGACAACAGAATGTGATGGGCCATTTGGAGGGAAGTACAGAAAGTTAGAGGAGGAGGAAGGAGGGACACCTCACCTGTGAAATGGGGATGGCTGATGGCAGAGTGCATTCAGATAGCTAAGAGCTGCCATTCTTGGATATATACCAAGTACTTTATCCATTCCATACCCACAAGTCTCTAAGGTGAATACTGAGTCTCACTTTGCAGGTGAGCAGACCAAGCTCTAGAAAGCTAACACTAATAGTTTTCATAGTTCATAAATGGTGGAATTTGGACACAAATGCCTGTAGGTTTAACTCCAAAATCAGGGCATTTCACTATCAGTCCACATTTTCTAGGTGCAATCTGAGGAACATGAACATCTGAACCACCAGGAATTCCTTTTGAAAAAGAGCCCACTCTATACCACCAGAATTAGACTGTTTTCAGAAGTAGAATGGCAGAAGCCTGGCACAAGAGTCTCCTTTCATTTGGATCCCTAGGTGATTTTTTTTCAGTGCTGGGGATGGAACAAAGGGCTTTGTGCATGCCAAACAAGGGCTCTACCACTGGACTACACATCCAGCCTCAGGGTGATTCTTAAGTATTCTAGTGGTGTTACATTCAATATGGTATAATTCTGCAATGTGGCTATTGGGTGACTGAAATGTAGTTACTCCAAATTGAGATGTGTCATGGGAGTAAACTAAACATTGAATTTTGAAGACTTAGTGGGAGAAAAACATAATATTGCATCCCAATATTTTAATATAGGTCATATGCTGAATCAATATTCAATATTTTAATATGAAAATATTTAGGGCATATTGGCTAAATAAAATATTAATTTAATCAGTTTCATCTTACTTTTTTCATCTTACTTGTGGGTGCACGAAGCTTCGGGGGGGGACATCTAGATATAAACCATAACATTCCACCCCTGGCTCCCAAAAGGCTCATGGGCATCTCTTTATGCAAAATGCATAAATGCATTTAGTCCATCTAAAATGCTTGCCAAAGTCCTAACAGTTTCTACATTATTGAAAAGTCCAACTCCAAAGTTTCCTCTGTGACTTAAGGGAAACTCTTAGCTGTGAACCCCTGGAAAAATAAAAAAGAAAGTTATACATTGGTGACATACAATGGCACAGTGAAACATTCGCATTTTAAAAGGGAAAAATGAGGGCTATAAACCAATGGGACCAAAGCAAGACTGAAACTCAGCAGGGCAAACATTAAACCTTGTAACTATGTCTAGCACCATGGACAAGTTGGTGCAAGATGTGAACTCCAAAAAGCTTGGACAGCCCCACAGCATTATCAGGGCTTGTAGTCCTCATAGTTTCTCTCTTGGACTGGTTTTGCTCACGCCCTGCAGCTTTTGTCAGGAATGTTCCACTTTCCTGGCTTTCCCCCACTGCACTTTCAGTTCAGTCTCACAGCTTCATGCACAGCTCTCCCAGAGGCACACTACCCAGCTTCCCAGCCTTTCTTCTAAAATTGGGGTGGAAGCCTCCATTGTACCCACAAGTCTTGCATTCTGCATGCATATAAAACCAGCACCACATGGGGGCCGGAGATTTAGCTCAGTGGTGCTGCCACCTGCCTCACAAGCACAAGGTCCTGAGTTCGATCCCTGGTACAAAAAAACCACAAAAAAACCCCAGCACCATGTGGATGATGACAAGGTCTACTACCAGCTGGAACAGTAGCTGGGCTCCCTTGAAACACAGTTGCAGAGGCCTTTGAGTGCTTGGATGACTGAGTACTGTGAATGAAATTCCAGGAAGCTAATTTCCTTCTATTTCCCCTATGCCTTCAAGGCATTACTTGTATTGTCCTAATGTAAAATATACTAATTTTTTCAGCAAACAAGCTCCCCTCTGTTTCACCTTCATAGGAGATTCTTTTCTGGTGAAACTCAAAACTTTAAAAATCAGACAGCTGTACCATTTGCTCTTGATTCTCAATGTGGAGCTGGGTAAAAACTCCCAATAGTACTGTGCCACAGCTTGAATGTTGGATTACCTTGAAATTTCATCCACCAGTAATTAATTTGCAGCCCTTAATCTCAGTCTCCTGCAAAGTCTCAGGTCATGAGCAAAATGTAGACAAAATTTCTGCCAGAACATAAGTTGCCTGGCCTGGAATCTAACTGCCAATGGAGTTTGTGCTCCCAATCAAAATCCCCCAAGCCTTGTCTTTACTGCCTGCTTTTTATGAGCATTCTGGTCTACTGAGCTATGACCCAAATCTCCCATCAAGCTTGGCTTACAGCATCCCATGGCTGCCTCTCTGGCTGGCATTTCCAACCCTTCCCAAATTCCTCCAGAAAACAAATTCTTAAAGGCTTATGAACCACATGGTTGAGTAGTGTCACAGCAATGATCCTACTTCTTGTACCAAAATCTGTCTTAGTCACTTTCTTGTCACTAAGACACAATACCTAACAGTCACCTACAATTTAAATAAGGAGAATTTTTCTTTGACTCACATTTTTTGTCAATAGTTGCCTGGTTTTAAGGCAGGAATTCATGGTGGATGTGTCTGGCAGAAGAAAGTTGTGAATTTCTTGTTGGCCAGGAAGCAGAACTCTAAGGAAGGAGCTGGAGAAGTAGATACACCCTTCCAGGCCACTCCTGGAATGACCTGCCTCTTCAGATCCACTCCTACCTCCTAACAGTACATTTAGCTATAAACTTATCAGTGGACTAATCCACCAATGAGCATAGTGCCCCATGATCCAATCATCTAACCAAAGCCCCACCTATGATTGCATGAGGCTTTCAGGAGACATCTAGATATAAACCATAGCATGGATAAACTTAGCTTCTGTTTTAACATTTTCAACAGAATGAGATCCTTTTGTTATTTTAGATGTTTTCTTGTTTTTTTGACCTTTTTATATTGGACTGGAAGATCTTGAGTGTTTTCATTCTGTTTTTGTTTTTATTAACTAGAGTTTTTCTTCATTTTGCTTATCATCATTGCCATTGTCAATGTCATCTTTATCAGCAGCAAGTTTTACTTTTTTCTGTGGAAACTTGTTACTGTTTCCAGGGGCAGAATGCTTTCCAGATATACTTAAGAGTTTCCATCCTCTTTCTCTTCTGATTTGGCATCTTTCTCCATGGCTACTAAGCACTGTCCAATAATATGCATAGGCCCTGAACCACACTTCAACCTTAGGATTGTGAGGAGGGGGATTATTTTCAATGTCCTTAAAATATTGACTGTAAAAATTTAAAACATTGCTGGCATTACTGTAATGCAACTGGCTTCATAATTCATTGCCTCTGGTTCAACAGTGCACAATTCATCCTTTACACTAGCCCCTAAACTGACCATTCTTAGACATAACTGGTGCTCTTTTGCATCATTATCTACCCCAAAGTGATAATCTTTGTCAGCCTCAGATTACAAGTGAAAATATAGTTCTGGTGCCTCAGGTGGCCCATTCTATGTCCATTAAATCTTCCACAGGAGGATGGGCCATACTTAGGGGTGAGAGAGATCATGGACAGAGATATATAACTACTCCTCCAGAGAACAGACTTGGGACAGAATGATGTAAGGGTGAAACCATCCAATCTGAATGGGTGTTTTACTCTATGCCTATCATTTAGTACCTCTGAGTAAAATGTTAAGTAGTTTCCCTTCCATGCTCTAATGGTCACATCACTAAGCAACTTCCTTTGTCTCTCAGAGCACGAGAGCCCTCACAAATATTAACTGGAGGGTGAGGGGTTGCTAGATTAAGAGATCTCTCATGCTGAGTTTAGTGTCAGGGGAGCTACAGATGGAACCAGGGCCCTACTAAAGGTCCTTTACCCTGGTCACTGTCCTTAGAATCTCTGGATTGATCGAGTCAGGGAATGCCCACCATTTACAAAAGGAGGGCTAACTTCTTATATCTCTGAAATTTTGATGGAAAGTGAGGGGATCTTGAGATGGGAGAGAGCAGGAGAGAAGACAGCTGGGAGACAGAAATTTTTTGGTTGGGGCAGAAAATAACAATAACACTGACTTTCATGCTGCCAAATATTTGGAAAAATATCTAGAGGCAGAGAGAGGGAAGGAGGGAAGGAAGGAAGGAAAAGAACTGGCTTTATTTGCCAAGTAAAACTTAAGCCTTCAAAAACTAGCTGGATCCTTGATTCTAAGACAACTTCCATTTCACCTATCTTCCTACTCCAATCATTCCTATAGTTGAGGATATTTAGTGCCTGATGGGTCATCCTTTCAGTGTGTTAGGTCTGACATGGCAGTGCCTTGTGGGGATTGGTATATGCCTGGGGAGCAGGTGGGGGATGTCAACATGGAACCGGGCAGGGCATAGGGGCATCCATCTACACAAGGCCATACTGCTGGTGATCTATGCAGGGGGTGCCCATGCGATTCCCTGACAAGTCCTGAATGCCATCCCTACATTTGATCCCAAGAACAAATGGCCCCTCTATCCCTGGCCCTGGATGGTAGAAATCATGAGGGAAATAAACATACAGCCTTCCACTGCTCTATGTTTACTCTCCTCTGTGTTTAAAAGATCTCTATGACGTTCTCATCACAGCTGCATCTCCTTTTAGTAAAACATTGTAATTTGAATAGTGTACAAATGAAGATACAATATGTGGTCATTTAATAAATAAATTTCACAAATTCTTGTGAACCTGTAGTGCTAGGCTCTCTAGAATGCCAAACCAATACATGATGCTTTCAGCCTCAGAAATATTATCAGGGAAATACAGGAGGTGGTGACAGCAAACAGATAATAAGAAATACAATCTGGCAGTGTCATAAAGGACATTTATAAAGCTCAGTTTACTCACAGTGATTCATTTTCTTCCTAGTATGATGCAACAGAATCATGTCTTTGATTTGTAAAACATTGATGAGAATGAAGATACACTTGATTAAGTAGCCCAGAGGCTATGAGAAAAGTTAAAATGCCATTTTTGAAACATAGCAGACAGCCCTTAAAAGAAGAAGGCAACTGAGGAAATTGGGAAAGAATTAAGCTAGAAAAGCAGTTTAAGCCACTTAAAATGTCACAATACCTTGAGCATCATGTTGTTCTAAAGAGGAAGTTTGGCTCAGAAGTGAATTAGAGGAATGACTCGCCAGCAGGCCACTGTCTTTATATACTTTGCTCTGCCCATGCCTTTCTCTTTCACTTTGTTCTAACTCAGGAATTTCCTACAATTTCAATACTTCCCAACTAACCTCACTTCAACTTCCTCTGAAGTAAGTTTTTGCAATCACCAGTAGATGAAGAAGTAAATGAGGCCAGGAAATACAGTAGTCATCATCATATGAAATGTTCATAGGCATCAGAAAGGCAAATTTATGATAAAATTGTTTGCTTCTGGTGTCTAGATGTTATGTGTCAATATTATAAAAATATTCACATTTTTTATGTATTCTACTTCTTAACAACTTACACTAAGGTAATGAACCTGGATGTATGGAAAGACTTTAAAAAACCCCACATACTCCCCAACAAAACTAGAGCTTTGTTTGTTCCTGAACTACCTTTTGCATCATTGCATAAATCTGGTTCATGGCCCTCTGCCTTGCTTTTGGGATATACTGCCTGTCCCTACCAGCTCTGCTATTGACCAAGTATTCATTAACACAGCATGTCCAGGCTTCTTTGCTTAGAATCACCTATTATAGCTTGGCTTGCCTGGGCTTACCTCTGCTTACTTGTGCAGTTGCCACTTGCCTTGAGCTGCCTTGTCTGGCCAATTGATTTGTACTTTTAGTGGGTACAACAATCAAGTTATTTAGAATTAGAGCTTATCATTCTAGATGTAGTGGCAGAATTCATCTTTGGGGAAGGCTGCTTTTCAGTTTTGGAGGAAATTTACATGAATCCTATCATAGAAGGAAAAACCTTGGAACAAAGAGGAGCTAATAGCTCTGCATAAAATGTCACAAGGCTATCTTTCTTGTGGATGGGGAGCACCTCTGGGAGATGATGGTAAGTATCTTTTCTTCTTCTGTTTTTTTTTTTTTTTTTTTTTTTTTTTGGTACTGGGGATCAAACTTGGGACCTTGCACTTACAAGGCAGGAAGTGGAAAGACTGAGCTAAATCCCCAGCCCTAGCTTTGATTCTTTTACAGAAAGCTTGGGGAGAACTACTTCGACTCTGGACACAGGGTCAATGGCAAGGTCAATAGGAATCCTCATAGATTGATAGGGATATAGGTCAGGAACTACAGAGGGATGTGGCCAACAGGAAACCTTATGTGGAAGGACATGCAAAGATGGATTTAAGGAACAATATCAAATGTCTAATCTGAAGTTTTTCTTTTCGAGATAAGAATTCCCTAGTGTTCACCATGCTTTGTAAAATGAAGACAGAAGAGGTTACTTTGCATGTAATAAAAAGAGGTGGAGAAAGAAGCTCAGGGTGTGAGTCATAAGAAGTGACCAGCAGCAAGCAAAGGAAGGGAAGCACTCTGTGTGTTCTAAGTGGTTACCAAGGAGTCAAAGGAAGAGAGGTGTGCTTGTGATTGTACCTACTTACATGATATGCGGAAGAGGACCTGAGAATGATGACTCAGGGATACGTGAATTCTGCTTATAAGCTCACTGCTGCTTGAAGTGGGGGTTCCCAACCATGGTCCAGACTGGGAAAATTCAGACCTAGGTTTCACATTAGCACCCAGAGTGGTTGTATGCCTCAAATTATTATCTCAGACAATCTTGATAAGCTGACTTGAGAGTCAGCTTCCAGTGGAAGGGTAGACTCTTGTATCTAAAGAACAAGATGGCTATTTGGGATAGGGGTGGGCAAGATGTGTATGTTTGGGCCATTGTGTAAGAACAACTACACTCTAAGATTCTGTGATTTCTTGCTGGATAGTCCTACATAAATTGGTGTTTGGAGTAATCTTATCAAGTTGAAAGAAAATATTGAAGTCATTTTTGACAGACAAAAATCTATCTTATTTTTGCAGTTGGAAATTCTCAATTTCAGCTTAAATGTCTATGTGTACTCCACTTATAGGCAAACATTAAAATGTATTCTTTTGTTTCCCCCCCAAAAAGCTCTGAGACAGCTGTCATTGTTACCACTCTCAATTTGAATAAGACAGACTCCAGACTCTGAGAGGTTAAAAAAAATTTAAGTTGAGAGTAAGGTTTGGAGAAGAGACATAAAAATGAAAAAGGGATTATGAAGACTTTAGTTATCTCACATGGAAATATTCATAAAGGAATGATGAGCTTTATCAAGTCTGTTGAACTTTAATGGATGCTTTGTCACTGAGCTGCTCTGGGCCTTAGGTTTTGCTTCTGTTCAGTTCAGAGTAGGAGTTAACTAACTTCCAGTTTACTTACTTAGTACTTTTATAGAACTGTGAACAACTAAAAACTAAATTCCCCTGTAGTTAAAGCCACTTTCTAACTACCCAGAAGCTTAAGTGATAAACTGTATATTGATGGCAACCTTCTAAAGAAAAACAATTGATAACATTGATGAAAGGAATTGAAGAGGGAATTTAAAAAAGAGAAAGACAGTCTGCATTAATGAATTAGAAGAAACAACAGGGCTGGGGATTTAGCTCAGTGGTACCATGCCTGCCTTGCAAGTGCAAGGTCTTGAGTTTGATCCCCTGTATCTGAAGAAAAAAAAAGAAACAATATTGTTAAAATGTCTATACTATCCAAAGCAATCTGCAGATTCAATCAGTCCTTATCAAAATACCAATAGCATTCTTCACAGAACTAGAGAAATAATCTTAAAATTTGTATAGATGACAAAAACAAAACAAAACAAGACCCCAAATAAACAGTCATCTTGAGAAAAGAACCATCCAACCAAACAACCCCCCACAAAAAACAAAGCAGTAAGCATTACACTGCCTTACTTGAAAATTTATACTACAAAGATATTTAAAAAAGTAATCAAAATAATAAAAAAGTATTAAAAAAAGTAAAAAAAGTAATAAAAAAGTAATCAAAGTAATAAAAAAGCCTGGTATTTGTATAAATACATACAGATAGACTAATGGTACAGACTAGAGAGCCTAGAAGTAAGCTCATGTACATAGAGCAAACTGATTTTAAACAAAGGTGCTTGAGTTCTAGTATTTTGTTGTTGATTTTTTGTCTAGTTGATCCATTTATAGCAGCACAGTTTGTAATAGCTAAATCTTGGAAACAACCCAAATACCCATCAACTGATGACTGGATAAAGAAGATGTGTTTCTGTTTAATAAAATGAAGTACTACTCAGCCATAAAGGATGATAAACTAGAGACATTTAAAGCTAAATGGATGGACATTGAGGCCATACTCTTAAGTGAAATAAATAGGACATGCATGTGTAAATACTAATAGTTTCTCTGCTGTGAGAAATTGAAGGTATAAATGAGGACCAAAATGTATAATAGATAATGTGAAATAGGAAGAAAAAGACCAAAGGGGAAGGGGAAGGGGCAGGGTAGGGGAAAGGAATAAAGGGGAAAAATATGAGAAAAGAAGGAAAAAACAGAAACAAAGTTTTTATAAATAGGGAGAGGTGGAGGGGTGGAAGGGAGGGAAGGGGAATGGGGAAAAATCAAGAACCAAGATATATCATGTACAGGTACAAATTCCCAGTGATGAATGTGATCATAGTGTATACCTAAAATGTACCAATAAACTTAATGAAAAAAATCATGAATGAAAAATAAAACATAGCTGCTGAGATCACACACAAGACCTTACAGCCTGAATGAGAACTAGCTGGACTGGTTTCTAGTGCTTGAGCAGTCCCTCTCAGGTTTATTTTGAAATAAACCTATCCTGTTAAGCTCATAACCCTGCTTCTTTTCTTTTTTTTTGTCCTAATAGAGTTTAGAAAGGGAAGCTGGGCCACCCATGCATCACAGCCCCTCCTTGTATCCCAAGTTCAGTGAACACACCATCTTGGGAGAAGATCTAATGCCTCGAGGGAGGGAGCCAGGTTGTGTCCTAAACTCTCCACCCTTGCCAAGGGGAAGGAACCCAGCAAAGGAGAAATTTGTGGACAAAGGCATGAGGGAAACTGAAAGCCAGTAATCCATGATTGGGATAACATAGGCAGGCCCTTGGAAAGTTGATCCTGATTAAGGACCTAGATTTGAGTGTGAGAAAGCTATGACCCAGGGAGTTGTGGGAGCCAGGCAGCCACTGACAACAAGGAGACCCTGGGGAGACAAGTAAATTGAAGGAGCATCAAAAACAGGCACTTGCTCATTGCTCTCCCAAACACTGGGAGTGCTGTGGCCATAGGATGTTCTGACCATTGTCCACCACCCAACTTCTGGTGCATGCCAGAGAACCCCACCTCCTACCCCTAGCCCAAAGCTCCTGAGCACTGGGAGCCCTAGGAGCCAGAAAGCAGTGGCATTTCCAGAGGGCTTGCCATGGAGTGTGGATCTGGAACCTTATAGACAGAGAACACAGAAGCAGCTGCAGGGTTTATTGTGCAATGAAGGGACCAGAGATAGAGAAGGTCCTTACAGAAATCAGGGAAAAACTTGAGTACTGGCCCAACCACAATGCATCCTTCCTCCTCCTACTTAACTGAAGATGTCTGGTCATAAGACAAAGGGAAAAACCTCTGCAAGTTACAGCCACAGAAATGAAACCAAAATTAAGCAGAATGCAGCCTTCAGCAGGGAAGGACTTAGCAGTGCATCCAGATCCCTAAGCTCCTTCACTCACAGGAGGCAACAGAACAAGTCATAGGAGGGGGCTGATTGAGGGACTGGCAGGAGTGGGATGTGGACTGAGGTGAGAGGGAAAAGCACCCTGTAGACACAGTGACACTCTGTGGAGAGCAGAGGTGTTGGAAAGAGCTGGATCCAGAAATCTGTCCAGACCCCCCACCTGCCATGAGTCAAAGCTTCTCCATTTGTGAACACGGAGGGAAGAGCTCACCAACTGAATTCCGACTGCAGTATAAATAGTTCTGTGAAGATGCTTTAACTTTGTGTTCTCTGTGTGAGAGTTTTGGATTCTTTCTTTCTTCCTTATTCCTTTATCTAGCCTCTATTCCTTTCCTCCTTTCATCTAGCATATATATGGGAGGTGTCTGTATATGTGAAAAGGAGAATAAGAATTAACCAGTGCTGTAATCTGTAGTACCTTTCACAGGCAAGCCAGGGTAACCCTCACCAAAATGTGCATTGAGAATTCAAATGCAAGCCAACTGTTAGCATGTTAACAGGTTCTAACCTTCTCATGTTTTCTCTCAATCTTCAGTTACACTTCCTTTCCTCTGTGTTTCTTCTCCCCCTTTCACAAATATTCTCTCAGACTTCCTCTCCACCAGTCCTATATTCCAATTATAAAAATATTATCAACAAGGAGTTGATTCTTCAAAATGTTTAACAAAATAGACAAACCCTTTGCCAAGCTTACCAGAAGAAGGAAAGAAAAGACCCATATCAATGTAATTAGAAATGAAAAAAGTTGAAATCACAATGGACACTGCTGAAATCCAGAGGATTATGACACTACTTTGAAAACATGTACTCCATTAAATTGGAGAATCTAGAAGAAATGGATCAATTCCTAGGCACATATCAATTACCAAAACTGAACCAAGAAGACATAAAAACCTTGAAAAGTCCAATAATAGGCAATGAAGTTGAGTAATAAAAACTCTACCAACTTAGAAAAGCCCAGGACCCCATGGATTACCTGCCAAATTTTATAAGAATTTCAGGAAGAATTGATGCCAATACTCCTCAAACTCTTTCATGAAATTAAAAGGGAATAAACACTGTCAAACTCATTCCTCAAAGCTAGTATTACCTGATACCAAAACTGGACAAGGGCTTAAAAAAAACTAACTATAAATTAATGTCCTTAACGAACATAGATGCAAAAATCTTTGACAAGATACTTGTATACATGAATACAGCAAATCATTAAAAAGTCATACATCATGACCAAGTTGGTTTCACCTCAAAGATGCAAGGATAGTTCAACATATATAAGTCTATAAGTGTAATGCATCACAGAAACAGAAGTAAGGACAAAAATTTCATGATCATTTCAATAGATGTAGAAAAAGCCTTTGACACAATCCAATATCCAATCATGCTAAAAACCTTGACAGAAATTGGTATAGAAAGATCTTACCTTAAAATTATAAAAAGCCATTCATGACAAACCCACAGCCAGCATCATACTAAATGGAGAAAAACTGAAAGCATTCCCACTAAAATCAGGAACAAGACAAGAGTGTCAACTATCACCACCCCTATTCAATATAGTACTGAAACTTTACTCAGAGCAATTAGGTAAGAGAAAGAAAAAAGATTTGAATAGGAAAGTAAGAAGTCAAAATATTCTTTTTTGCAGATGACTTGATCATGTACATAGAGAAACCGAAACACTGTACCAGAAGACTCTAAGAACCAATAAAGAAATTCAACAAAATGGCGAGACACAAAATAAACACCTCAAATCAACAGCATTCATATACACCAAGAATGAACCCACTGAGAAAGAAGTCAGGAAAATAATCCCCTTCACAGTAGCTTCAAAAATATTAAATACCTCAGAATTAAGCTAACCAAGAAAGTGAAACACCTCCATAACAAAAGCTATATTGCTCCAAGTAAAGGGATTGAAGAAGATATTAGGAAAATGGAAAGACATCCCTGTTCTTGCAGAGGCAGAACTAACATTGTCAAAATGGACATATTACCAAAAATGATACATAGTAAGTCCCTGACTTATGAATGAGTTCCATTTCAAGAGAATGTATTTATAAGTTGGATTCACTCCAACTTATGACAAAGTAATTCTTATACATCTTTGACACAAATATACAATGTAAAGCATAAAACAACCAAACACATAGACAAATATAGTAAGTCCTTGTGGTAGATTAACTAATGGTCAACTTGGCACAATCAGCTGAACTGAGTCAGTATGGTTCCGGGTGTGGAAAACCCTCCTGAGGATTGTTGCCAATGGCATAAAAGGAGGACTGTAGGGGAAGATTCCCTGCTGTTGATTTTCCTGAAGAAGCTTGCTGTGGCTGTTTTTCCTGATACAAACTTGGCTCTTCTCATTGTTGGAGGAGCTTGGGCCCTCACTGTCACTGGGGATGGCTGCTATTTTCTTCAGGGAAGCTCTGGTCTTCACCTTGAGTGTCACTTCCTGGCTCCAGTGCAGATCCCTCAGCATGGTGGCACAGACCCTTCTCTCCATTGGCACAGACTTTTTAGCTTTCACCAGTGGCCCTTGGGCCTTCCCAGTGCAGTCCTCTATACAGTCTTGCATGAAACATTGCCCTGGGCTTTAGGCCTTTGGCTGGACTTGTGCACTACATGGCCATGGGATGCAGGCCCTTTGTTGGATTCTTTGGGTCTCTAGCATGAATAGATCTCTTTCATTCCTCTGCATTTGACTTTTTGAGTGAATATTATAAAATAACCCTATAAATTATGTGTCCTGGATTAAATCTACTCCTTTGTAAACCCAGGATATAACAGTCCTCAACTATACTATACTATTGTACACTATCACACTGTACAGTCAGCTCATAACAACACAACTGTGACAATGTCTGGAAGACACATGAACTACTTCCTGATTTGTTTTCATCTATGAATGTTCAGAATTTGAGATCCATTCAAATTTGTGAAAGTTCTCAACTGGAATGTTTGCAAGTCAGGGACTTACTGTATAGATTTAATGCCATCCCCACCAAAATACAACTAACTTTTTTCACAGAACTGGAAAAAATAATTCTAAAATTTATATGGAACCAGAAGAATCCAGAATAGCCAAAAACAATTTTGGGCAACAAGAGCAAGGCAGGCAATCCAAGATTCCAAGTTACACTACAAAGCTACAGTAGAAAAACATGTGCTGTTGGCAAACATATGCTATTGGCACAAAACATATGCTATTGGCACAAAACCAGTCATATTGATCAATGGAATAAAAGCAACCCCAATTACCTTCAGCCATCTGATCTTTGACAAAGAGGCCAATAATAGATACTGAAGAAAAGATAGCCTCTTTAACAAATGGTGCTGGAAAAACTGGTCATCCACATTCTGGAGAAAAATGAATCTTGAGTCATCTCTCTCTGTATTAAAATCAAATCAAGATGAGGAAGCCCCCCTACCCCCACCGCAGCATTCCATGCTCCTAGGGCAGAGAAGGTGAGCCAGTCCCGGCACCCGGAAGGAAGCTCCCCCACCTCCATTCCACAGTCCTAGGGCAGAGAAGGTGAGCTGCGAGGGCATCAGAAGCACACCTTCCTCCATGGAAATGAGAAGACACATAAACAAGCCTCAAAAACAGGCTTCCGGATCACCTACAGCAACCCCAAAGGGAAACAACATGGAACAATCTGATACTCAACCACCTGTACTCTCTGAACTGGCAACAAAAGAAGATCTGGGAAAAATGAAATCAGAAATAATTACTCAGATAACAGCAAAGATTGTGCTCATACTGCAAGACATGATTAATAAATCTAGAGAGGACACAGATAAAAAAATAGAGGATCTGAGGAACATGATGGAATCCCAACATAGG
>NW_004624751.1:23524256-23581114 GCF_000247695.1 Heterocephalus glaber
GATAGTCCAGGTTCTGTTGGGAGGTGAAGATCCCTCTAACTTACCAAGTATGGTGGTCTGGTGTGCCTTTATTGCAGAGATTCTCTTCACTTTTCTAGTGGGCTTCAGTTTTCTTCAGGGAGCCTGAGAGTGACCCTCTCTCTCTTGTTCACTTCTGCAGCTCAGGACAATGGCTTTTATGCTCCCCTGTGGCTCTGTAGTGTGGAACCAGACAGCTGCACAGCTAAGTGGCCAGAGGCGGTGGAGCGTGGGGGCTCTGTTGTTGCATGCACCCACGTGTCTTCACAGCCGGGTGGTGGGCATGCTTGGGGGATCCTTACCAGCTCTTGGTCACAAGTAGGCATAGCCAGCCGGTCAGAGCTGGGCTCAGTCAGTCCTGGGCACTCTGCCCACGCAGCTTTGCCTGCGCAGCTCCAAGGGCAGCTCTGAATAAACTCTTCAATATAGCAACTTTACCCTTCAGGATGGGGAGTTAGAAGGAGTTGGGAAGGGAGGGATAGGTAAGTGGAAGGATAGGGGAAGGTTAGCAGTGAGGCCAGAGGGCACAGGCAAGAGAAGGAAAGAGAAGGAAAGAAAGATAGAGAAGAAATACAAATTAGGAGCAGAACAGGAACACACAGGGAGATGAACAATGTGGGACAGCAAGGGAGCGAGGAAGAGAGAGAAAGAAAAGAGAAAAAGAAAAAAGAGAAAAATAAAAATTTTAAAAGAGTAGCAAAGAAGAACAAAAATTAAAAATAAGAGCAAAAAAATAGTGGTAATTTTGAAAATAACAAATAAAAGATAAAAATGAAGGGCCTCCTTAAGGTTATGTCTCTGCTGTCACAACAGACAACATGGGCAGCAGTGTGAAGTAATGTCAATGAGTCTCAGTAAGCCAGTCAGAGACCTGTGAAATTCAGGCAGATTTCTGGCTGCAAGTCCCAAGTTGAGTTCCCTGTCCTCTTGCAGGGTTGAACTCTGCAAGGTTCTACTGCAGGTTCCAGCTGCCTTTCCCCTGAAGATAGTCCAGGTTCTGTTGGGAGGTGAAGATCCCTCTAACTTACCAAGTATGGTGGTCTGGTGTGCCTTTATTGCAGAGATTCTCTTCACTTTTCCAGTGGGCTTCAGTTTTCTTCAGGGAGCCTGAGAGAGGCCCTCTCTCTCTTGTTCACTTCTGTAGCTCAGGACAATATCATTTATATTCCCCTGTGCCTCGGCTCGGTCTCCGGCTCGGTCTCTTGGTGGAAAGTTGACGGAGCGAGCCGTACTGACCAGGGCGCACTCAGCCAGCGCCTGCTCTGCCCGCGTGCACGGCCAAGCTGGAAGCTGGTGGGCAAGCCCAGGGGGGTCCTCACCGGTTGGGTCTCAGGCTTGGTCTCCTGGTCCGAAGAAATAAATTTTAGTTTACTTTGCCTGAATGTTGCTGGTATGAAGATAAAGAGAAAAATCTTTACAGATTTACTTAATTTGCTTTTTGTTAGGATGAAGAATGTTTCCTGTGACCAGCTTTCCTGGTACACCCAGGACTGAGACATTTCATTGCTAAAACCAGGGAAGTTTTGGCCAAAAAGGAGCAGTTGGCCACTCTCCTGGAAAGTTAAGGAAGCACAGGAGCCGAACCTTAAAACCAGATAGCTTGAGCTCTTCTGTGTCTTAGTTAACAAGTGGTTCTTATGATTCAAGAGAACGAAATGCATTGAAGTACTTTAAGCTCTATTCTTAGTGGATTAATGGAAGCTGAACCTGCTGTCACTAGAACTGGCTTTTTTGTTTTCTTTTTTCTCAGCAGTGGTGATGGATTTGTGGGTGACAGTACAGTGGACGAGAATCATGGTGTACAGTTATGGGATTGAATACTTTGGAACACAGAGAAAAAAATCAGCATTGAATGTCCCCCCCTCCCATAGGCTCATCACAAAGGTTTCATATCCCTTGACCTTTTCAACCAGCAAATGAAGGATATGTCAACCTAATAACATACAGAGAAAGATTCTCCCAAAATTAATTCATTTAGTTGGCAATAGCAGAGCACTGCAATGAGAGTGCATTTGCCACAGAAGACTATGTGTATATTCAAGGAGACCCAGGCAAGACAAAATTTTAATTAGAAAGAAGAGAAATTCAAGCAAACTGCTTGGATACAAAGTCCGTGGGTCTTGCAGATGCAAGATGGGAATTGGCACCAACTCATTTGTGGTAAGTATCCTGTATTGAGCATCATATTTGAATTGGGGAAGCCTCAAAGAATTTAAAATTTTTTTGCAGAGATGTGTATTCATAGGTATGCAAAGCATGCAGGTATGTGTAGAATGAGAAGGCATTTCTTATGAGAAAGTTCTTGAGGTGGTACTTATATGAAACAGGCAGAGATGCATTCTCTTTGTAATTTCTTGATTCTAGTTATGTCTGAGTTTGACAGGAATGATTTCATCTTGGTATAAGAAACATTCACAAAGCCTACTTTGCGTTCAGTACACAAGAAACCTAGGTATAATTTTGGGATGTGAGCTTCTCTTTAGGGTCCTGGAGGATCACACAACCTGGCAAGCATTTCTTGGGCTAATTTCTTATTTGGTAGATGAGGCTCATGCAGGTAGTATAAAGGAAAATCATTGATCTGCATAAGAGCAAATCTCGGCTTATTAATTCTTGAGGGGAGATGCTCTCCCCTTCTGCACCCCACTGCTTAGATTCCCACATAAAAATAAGCAAGACATTATGGTTTAGATCTAAAATGTTCTCCCAAAGCCTCATGTGTTCAGAGATGGGATTTATAGAAGATGATTGGATCATGGGGCCACTATACTCATCAGTAGACTCATCCGTTCATTAGTTCAGTAGCTGAATACTGTTAGGAGTTGGGGCCTGGTTGTAGGTGGGTCACTGGGGGCATGACCTGGAAGGGCACACTCTTGTCCCTTGTTCTTGCCTTCTCTCTCTGCTTCCTGAATGCCATGATGTGATCAACCTTCCTCCATGTCAAGTTTGCCACCATGTTGTTTCTGGGAGCCTGAAGGCCATAAACTGAAACTTCTGAAACTGAGCCAAAACAAATTTATCTTCCATTAAGTTGTGGGTGTTGGGTATTTTGCCACAATGATGGGAAAGTAAATGAGACACGAGCTTCATATTACCTCTTCATGCTGGTGAGTAATTTTTCTTGTATCCCTAGAACTGCCAGATATAAATGAAGGGTACCTAAATAAATTTTAATTTCAGATAAACAACAAATAATATTTTTGGTGTGTCTCAGATATTATGCCAGATGTACTTCTATTAAAAATGTATTTTTCTTTATCTGCAGTGCCAATTTAACTGGATATCCTGTATTTTTATTTGCCCAATCTTGCAAAATAAGAGGTATCTATTACTTAGGCTGAGAGCCTTTGTGAATTCTGCTTTATCTGTGATTTCATTTGCAACTCCTGAACTTGACTGATGTCTCTGACTTTCATGAAGCCTGGAAACTGTAGAATGTCTGATATTCTACTGGTTCCGTGGTGTGTTACTTTTTTCTCATTGCTGAGACAAAATACCTGACACCTAAAGTTAAAGGGGAAAAGGTTTATTTGGCTTATAGTTTGTAAGGGTTCAAGTCCACAATTGGCTGGTTCCAAGGCAGGGTGGCAGAGGGTCAGCAGTTCATGGCAGTGAAAGATAGAGCAAAAGCAACAAGGGACTTTAACAGTTTATTCCTGCCCCTTTTATCTTATTCAGACTAACAGGATTAGGGTGATGCATTCACATGTAGTAGTTTAGTAATCACATACCTTTAATCCCAGCATCACACACTCTAGATTCAGCCACTTCCAAAATAGCCCCACCTCATTCGCATGAGGCTTTGAGGGGGACATTTAAACACATGCTGTAACACTTGGCTTCTTGCTGTAGTTCCCATTTCACTTTCTCTGCAGTTTTTATATTTTCTTTCAAGCTTAGACATGCATTCAAAGTGAAGTTTACTATGTTTTTTCCAGAATTTTTAGGTGTTTTGAAGTGAGAGAGCTGCAGATTATGGTCTCCCCTTTTGTAGAACATAGAATTCCCCTTACCTAAACTCTGTACTACTCACGTGAGGCTTCTGTTACAACACTGATGTTGGGAAAAGTTGCCACACTATTCTCTGAACTTACATGGGGGGAGGTATTGTGCATGATCCATTATATTCGACTTAAGTATGACCAAATTGGTGGTATAATGTGGTACTTTAGAATGGATTTTTTCCTAAAATAAACAAGCTTCAAGCTTAAAGATACATAGGAAAAAATAATTAAAGAGAACAGAGCTAATTTAAGAAAATGCAATTTGTAAGTTAAGATGATTTAAATTACATGTAGTCTTGTCCTTCATGAAACTTCTATTCTTATTTATTTTTATTTTTTTGGTATAGGGGATCAAACTTGGGACCTTGTGCTTGCAAGGCAAGTGGCTGAACCACTGAGCTAAATACCCAGCCCTGAAACTTCTATTCTTATAGATGTGACAGAAATTAATCAAATAGATATATGAATATAGAAGTGAAACTGAGATAAGTGTCAAATAAACCCATTCTTGGCCAAATTAAACTGCATTTCTTTAAAATGATATCCCACCTATTTCCAGATAATACCAAGTCCATTCAAATAAAAACACCATGCACAATTTATATCAGAGATACACTAATATGTGTAGCAGAAGAATTACTGTCTCTGGGCATTTGAGTTGCATTATTTCCAGAAAGGCACAATTATTTCTGAGCTTCCTGGATATAAGGCAAAAGGAGAAATAGTTGGGTTAGGTAATTCTTATTTTTTAACATAAGACAGAGGCAAATTCTTGAGAAACTGAATTTTTGTTGCTTTGAATCAAGAAGCAATTTTTCAAGTGAGTTTTTCCATGAGGAATGTTTCCCAACTCAAGGAACAATTGGTCTAACTTTGGCCTTGCAAAAGTCACTTGAACATTCCTTATACAAACCATCTATAAAAGTTAAAGAGAACAAAAATTTCAAGGGTGTACACTTCTACTGGAAACTTAGGCAGTATAAACCAGATAGGTTGTTTCTTGTTGCCTACCCCATTATTGGGTGGCAGTGCTTGGAAGAAAGACAGATAAATATTATTAGCTAAGATTTCTCAGGAGTATCTTAAATATGTAAGATCTCATATGAACCTTTGATAAGGGATGCACTTAAACTGGTTTGTGGTTGGACTTTTTCAACTAATATCTGTGTTCTATGCTGTTTGATTTTAAAAGAATCCTACCAATCAGTTCTTCTCAAAGGAGGCAGAATGGTCAATATGTTGTTGAAGTTTAAGAGGTTGATTTCTGCCCCTTTGTCACATGTCAGCCATATGGGTTCTTGTGGGTAGGATCAAATTTTCTTCAGAAAGGAGTACTGAATTAAATACTTCAGTAGGTTAGTTAAGACACCAGAGTTAGCACAGCCAAATATGAGAAAGATAAATTGGGTCTGAACGTTTTAGGGGTTTTAGCAGAGAACATTTGTGGTGGTTTCTCATGATTTCTGTAGCAGGCATACATCTCCACTCATAAACTCTGGTATTAAATTGTATATCTTTTGGGGCCAGGGATTTAGCTCAGTGCTGCTGCCGCCTGCCTCACAAGCACAAGGTCCTGAGTTTGATCCCCGGTACCACCTCTCCAAAGTATATCTTTTGGAAAAAATCAGGTCTAAGTTTGTTGTTTTATGTTGAAGTTGGTTTCAGTAGAAATATCTTTGATCCTTCTGGCCTTGAGCCTCAGGTTATGTTTGCCATAAACCAACTGAAAGGCCCCTTGGGGTTTTCTCTGTTTTTGTTATTTACCATTTCTCCTGGGATCGTGGGGCTTGCTTGGATTTTTCTCTGTCTCACTAGACTTAGGAACCCCTGATGCTATTTCAGGCCTGTTTGTCTAGGTACCCACACATGTGTCTTTCTTCCTTTCCTTCCGTTCTGGATCCAGAATAGATCTGTGGATCTTTCTAAAATGTTCACAATGTTAATACATGCCTCCAAATCCATTTGGAGTTGTTATTGTTCTTGCTAATGATGGGGGGAGCTCCATTTTAGAGATAGCTCAGTACGGTATTTCATCTTTCCTCTTCCTCTGACTCACCTCTTACTAGCAGAATTGTTGTGTAGTTTTGGGAGAGACTGGGGCTAGGCTTTGCTGAGATAAGCATTGAACTATAAAGATTATGGCAAAACTTTAAGCACTGAGTCATTCAGCCTATGTTTTCAAAGGCTTCTAGATTACAATAATGGTAATTTGAGTTTCCTTTCTGTTCTGCTGTGATGACTCCTCTGAAGGGAAGAAGACATAGAAAACCTCCTAAATAGGGAAGTTCATGGGTAATAGGAAGAAGGAGAAGTCACTGTTACTCTACGAAAACAGTAGTCTCCTTCAGTATTCTTGTGCTAGAGATAAATACGCATTTTAAACTAGCACAGTTAGATGAATAGGTAGCTACTTGAACAATCATCTTCAGGGAAGTATGATTCTTGGATTCCATTGAGAATCTCACTGTCTTACTCTCTTTCTTGTCACTGAGACACAATACCTGATGTCCATAACCTAAAGGAGGGGAAGTTTATTTTGGTGCACATTTTTAGTCCATAGTCCATTGGCTCCAAGACAGGATGGCATGACACAGGGTGTATAGTGGAGGAAAAGCTGTACATGTCATGGTGGCCAGGAAGTAGAGATAGAAGAGAAGGAGGGGCCAAAGAGGGAAATACACGTTCCAGGTCTCACCACCAATGGCCTGCCTCCCCTAGCCCCATCTACGAGCACATGAGTCTTTTGGGGAATATTTTTGATCCAAAGCCTAATACTCATACAAAATACAGAGCCTTTCTTTAGAGAATGCTCATTCACACAAAATTGAATATATAATTCATGAGGCAGTGGATTTCAATAAAAGTCTTTGTGGTGGAATATTATTTACTGAATAGAGAGGTTTCCTAAGGATTTATGCTAAGCCCTATCCTGTGCTCAGTTTTATCTATGCTCAAAGAAATAAAAAGAATCAGAGAGGTGGGCTGAATTCTTGGGCCAGATAATCTCTATTTTTTTAGAGCCTTGAATGAAGTTTTAGGAAACTTCCAGTCAAATTTATACACAACACCAAGCTAAAAAAGACAGCTGAGATGATTAGTTGCACACCAAAACAAACTATTTTGAATTATTTTGATAGGCTGAAGACCTAACTGAAAAAACAAGGTAAATGTGAAACATTTAACAATTTGCTTATTAGAAGTTAGTGTACACCATGTTTCTAGCGGCACAGTTTGTAAAGGCTAAAGCTTGGAAATAGCCCAAGTGCCCATCAACTGGAAACTGGATAAAGAAGATGTGGTTTTTTAAATAAAATGGAGTACTACTCAGCCATAAAGAATGAGAAACTAGAGTTTAAGGACCCTAGTTAGCAAGACAGACTCCATATTGCTGCTTGACCTACCTGCCTGTCCTTTAGATGAACTCAGAAGGAGGAAGCTTAGAAACCTCCTCCCCTTAAAAGGTCCCTTTAGAAATAACAATTAATCAACTATTGTTTTACAAATGTTTTAACTGCAAGACGTTCTACTTCTGTACCTTTTGCTTGCTTTACTGGTTCTATCCCATAGGGGGCCTAGAAACTGTTGGCCTCAAAGGTGTATAAAACATGTTTGTCTCCCCCCAGTTGGGGCTCAAGTCCAATGCTCGGCTCAGGTCCCGGCCGGTAATAAACTCCTGTGTGGATTTAATATTGGTCTCTGGTTGGTTCTCTCTCACTGGGTCTAACATTCTTGGAGGCCCCAGAAAGATAGCCAGCTGCTCTGGAGCTTATTTTCTTGGAGCCATTGTTTCTTTTTAGGAGAGACCAGGCTTGGATATTGGTGGTATTTGGCCCTGGAGCAAAACCTTAGTTACTATGTTGGCTGATTATTCACGAGTGGGGAAACCTTCTACCCAACCTGAGTAAGTGTCAACCAATACCAGTAAATACTTGAACCTATTGCTGGATTTTATTTCAGTGAAATCAAGTTCCCAATGTTCCTCTGGCTCTCTTCCCCATAGTTGATTACCTTTGTTTCTTGGTCTCATCTTGGAGTTTACCTGTGCACACACCTGACACCTGGAACTGATGTCCTGGACCATAGAGGTCAGTCCTGGGATTGAAAGCTTAGAGCTCATTAGTCTTTTTAACTTTGATTCTCCCAGGTGAGTTAAGTGATGTAACTGATGAACAAGTTGTCACCCCAGGGCTTAGGGGAGACAAATTTGTTTGTCCCTTTCCACCAGCCTGAGTCCAGTTTTGTACACCCTTGCTTTTGGTTTTCCTCTTTCTCTTCTGGGGTATATGTGGGTCTTTCTGGCAGGTTGCCAATTAGGAAATTTCCTAGATGATAAGGGGTGAACTCCAGCTGGCAGGGGAGGGTGCATGCATAAATTAGTCACACTAACATAACCTATAGTTACCTTTATTTTATTAGCACAGAAAAACTTGCACCCTGAGGTGGAGATTTAAGATGGTAATAAGACATTGCATATAGAGGCCTGATGAAAAAAGCACATGCATGATTAAAACCCTACCTCTATATGTAAAGACATCAAGAGACTGGTTCCCTGCCTACCTTGAAGATGCCATGAAAGCTGTACAACTTTGTCCTTTCTTTTTGGATAAGCCTAAGGTTCCTGTCCCCCATGGTTTCCTAACTTGTGTTCAAGCATAATAAAAGCCTTGTTCCTGTGCATTATGATTTAGATCTAAAATGTTCCCCAAAATTTCATGTGTTCAGAGGTGGGGCTTTTGGAAGGTAATGGGATCAAAGGGTGTTATACTCATCAGTATCTTAATTCATTGATGAGTTTATAGCTAACTGTGTTGTTAGGAGGTAGGCCCTGATTGCAGATGGGTCACTGAAGGTGACCTGGAAGAGGGTATTCTTGTTCCTGGCACCTCCATTTTCCCTCTCTCTCTGCTTTTTGGCCACCTTAGGTTGAGCAGCTTTCCTCTGCTATACTTTTCCACTGTGCTGTTTCTGTTTTGGAGTCAGCTAACTATAGACTGAACCCTCTAAAATCATGAGCCAAAATAAACCTCTCCCTTTAAATTGTTGTGGGTGTTGTGTATTTTGTCCCAGCAACACAAAAGTAATAGAAAACTTTGGTACTAAGAGTGGGATCATTGCTGTGACTATATCTGATCATGTGATTTAACTGATTCAGGGAAGGAGTTTGGAAAGGTGTGGAGAGGCAGGCTATAGAAGACCTAGAATGCTGTAAGCACAACCTGATGACAAATTCTGGTGATGCTCAGAAGACCAGATTGCTGATAGAAATGTGCAGAGTGAAGGCCAGGCTCATGAGGTCTCAGATGGGAATTAGGGCTCTATTGGGAACTGGATTTAAGGCCAAGTGTGTTTTATTTTGGCAAATTTTTCTCTACATTTTGTCCATGTCCTAAGACTTTGTTTGAAGCTAAATTTAAAAGTGGTGGATTAAGTAATATGACAGAAGAAATTTCAAGGGAGCCTAATGTTCAGGTTGTGGCATGGGCATTCCTGGCTGTGTTTAGCCAGATTTACAGTAAGAATTGGGAGCAAAAAGCAGAACCAAAAGAGGTGAGAATTTTACCAGAATTTGGCCAGAAAGGAAGCACTTGTAAAGTTGGAGCCAAAAAATCTGGTTGCTAAAAATATTAGCTCCATTAAAAAAAGCCAAGTACTTAGCCTTGGAATAATAGAAAGATAGCTTGAGTGCATCTTGAAAATTGGCCAAATACACTCATATCAGGCTCAAGGGTGAAAAACGGTAAACTCTTTTGAAAGTTTTTGCTTTGACGAGAGTCCCAGGGTGCACTGCTCATTGAAGGCCACCTAGGGAAGAGTTTCACCACATTCAGCTACCAGGGCTCTCAGAAACTACTGGCTGAGCTGGCTGCCAACCCTGGTGTCATTCACATAGTGCTGGTTTTATAGGCACGCAGAATGCAAAAATTATGGGGTCAGGAAGGCTTCACTGAGATTTCAAAGGAAGACTTAGAAGGCCAGGCAAGGAGTCCCTGAAGAGGGTGATGCTTGAAATGGTGGAAATAAAGCCAAAGATACAGTGGAGACCCCAGGAAGGTGGGGATGCAAGGAATGTGTAAAATCTACTGAGAAAAGCTTCAGGCAGTGAGCAGAGCTAACCTGAGAGAGCCCATGTGGGTGCAACCAGTAAGGCCATGGGCAGAGTTGCCCTAGTCCTCTGGAACTCATATCTTACCACAAGCTTTCCTAGGTGCTAGAGATGCAGCTACAGGATATGTTTTTGGTCATGCTTTAGTCTGATTCATTTCTATCTCCCTATTCTTCCCTTTTGAAATGGGTATAGTCTTAATTACTTTTCTTGTTACTGGGACAAAAAAATCCAACACCCACAAGTTAAAGGAGGAAAAGCTTATTTTGGCTCCCAGTTTGTTGAGGTTTCAGTATATAGTCAGCTGACTCCAAGGCAGGGCAGCATGGCAGAAGAACTCCATAGAGGAGAGCAGTCCAAGGTGGGACAGCAGCAAAGAAGCAGCAGCAAGCCTCCCTTGCCTTTTTTTGTTTTTTTGTGTTTTGTGGAGTTTTTTTGGTACCAGGGATCAAACTCAGGACCTTGTGCTTAGGAGGCAGGCTTGGTGCCACTGAGCTAAATCCCTAGACCTCCCTTCCCCTTTTATCCCATGTAGGCTACAAGCCTTTTGAGTGGTTCCACCCGCACCCAGAACTATGATAAACCAATTAATGGACTAATCCAGTATTTTAACCCCAATATCACACTCTTAATTCATATTCACATACCCATGATCCAGCCACCTCCAGAAAGCCCCACCTATGACAGCATAAGGCTTTGGGGGCCATCTAGATACAAGCCATATCAGGTGTGTGTACCCTGTGCTATTGTATGTTACAAGAATTTAACTTTTTTTGCCTCCTTATGGGTTCCGTGAGATCTGTGGCTGTGTGGAAATGGCTTGTGCCACTGCATGGTCCCCGGCAGACCAAGACAGGTTTATTTGTATCTACCCTGCTTATTTAAATAATAAGAAAACCATTGCAGAGGGGAGGTGGATCCCAATAAGTAAGGCTGCTGAAAATCCTACAGCTACCGAGATTCAAGACGTATGCTCAGCAGTTGGACTCAATGCATTTCTTGAGAAAAATAAAATGTACTCTAGGGAATGGAATAGTAATGTTCAGTACAGAGGCAGAGTCTGGGTCAAGCTCGAGCAGGAAGATGGCAGCCTCTGCCTGGGACAATTCCCATCAGGTAAATCAGTAATGTTGTATGCAGCAGAAATGATACCTAAACTGAAAACAAGGACACAGAAAACAGGAGGTGGTGACCCAAATCTTCAGCAAGGAGAGGGAAGTAAAACAGGAAAAGCAAAGAGGTGATCTGCTATGAGCATCAAGTTTGTGATCCTACTGTGAGGGGCATGATGAAGGCTTCTTTGTAACTGAGGGAAACAGCTTTTTGTTTGCATCAATCATGTGAACTATGAACATTTGTGCTTCCATCTTCATCATCAGAGTTGACAATGAAATGAATACATCAGAAGTACAACACTTTGAAAATGTACATCTGGCTGTTATGTAGTATAAAAGAAAAATTTTCTGTCTTTCAATGAAGAGTTTGTGTGGAAGAATAAATATTTTTAAATGGACAATGGACTATTGCAGAAGTTAACAGAAAACTGTATCTGTCCTCTGTGTAAGCATGTATTTTAGATAAATAAGTTTAATAACCTTTGAAATACACATTTTGTTCACCTTTTAAGTTAATGAAATACATTTTTAAACTGACTTTAAACTTTTTTTAAAAAAACAAACAAAAAGAATTTAACTTTTTAAAAAATATTATTTTCAGAAGGGCTCACAGCTAAGAGTTTTCTTTGAATCTCAGAGGAGACTTTAGATTCAGCTTTTCAGTGATGCTAAAACTGCTAAGATTTTGGTCACTCTTAGAGATGGGCCAGCTGGGTGTGGTGGTGCACATCTGTTATCTCAGCACTAGGGAGGCTGAGGCATGTAGATCGCCACGAGTTTAAGGCCAACCTGGGCTACATAGTGAGTTCAGGGTCAGTCTGAACTACAAAGCAATAACCTGTCTCAAAACACACACACACACACACACACACACACACACACACACACCCCAAAGACTGGGGGGGGGCACAAATATATTTTACATAATGAGATGGACATGAGCCTTTTGGGGACCAGGGCAGAATATTATGATTTAGATCTAAAATATTCCCCCAAGTATGATGTATCAGAGATGGGGCTTTGGGAGGTGACTGTATCAAGGCAAGGGAGGAAGGTTTTGCTATTTGCTATCAGTGAATTTGTCCATTGGTGTTCATAACTAAATGTGGTGAGGCCTGGCTGGAAATGAGTCTCTGGGGATGATCTGGAAAAGGATATTCTTGTCCCTAGCACCTCCCTTTTTCCTCTTTCTTTTTCCTGATTGCCATGAGTTGAGTAATTGTCCTCCATTATGCCTCTCCAGCAGGCTGTTTCTGCCTTGGAGCCAGTCAAACATGGGCTAGACCCTCTAAAACTTTGAGTCAAAATAAATCTGTCCTCCTTTGAATTGTGGATGTTATTTTGTCTACCAAAACTACTAACACTGTCCCAAAGTGTTTCTGTCTTATTCTGATAGAAAGCACAAGAGCATACAGAGCCAGTAGTACTGGGATGTAGCCTACAGATGCATATTTTTATGATTCTCCAAGCATGATCCTTAATCTGCTGCCTAGACAAAATCTAAGCACCCTAAAATGATGTGAGCATTCCACTCCCTGTTGTGCTCTCCAGTCTTTTATTAATCTCCCCCAGACCCACAAATATCTGCTGCTTGTGTTTTCAACTCAACAGCACGGATGTACAAGTCACTTATGGGTCTTGCCATTGCCCCTCTGCTCAGGATGCCTTTTCCTACTTCCTCCTTGTTGGCTGCTCCCTCTATTGCCCATTTCAGCTTTCCCTTGCTCTAGTCAGGCACGTTTCAGCTCCTTTGTTTGGGCCTCCTTGGGGCTTTCCTGACACTTCTTTAGCCCACCTCTTTCAGCCTTTATCACAGCATCCATTGCCTTTCTAGCTTGTCAGTTTCTTAACAGCAGACCCCAAGCACCTGCCACTTTTTGTTGTTTTTGTTTACAAGGCTGTGTACAGTGTCTGATTTATGTTAGATGCTCCATTAGTATTTGATGAAATGAAAGATTATAAAGCATTCACATGTCACAGGCAGGAGTGGCTACAGTGCTGAGCAACCACTCACAGGACTGTCCATTCTGCTTGGAAGATCTGAATAGGGTTTCAGGACATGGGACATTTCCTAGAGGTTGTAAGAGAAAGGAATGAGCAGAAATATGTTAGGCACAGGGGAAAAGGGCATTGCTGGTGGAGAGAGCTGGGGCAGTTTGGTAGGCCGCACAGAGGATGACCCAAGGGGATTGGCTATGGTAGGCTAGCAAATTCTTACAACAGCACTGGGAAGTCTCACACAAACAGCCCTAAAAGGCTCTTCTGGCCAACCCTGGCTGAGATTCAGGGGAACAGTGCCACCTACTGTGCCAAAGTGGTTTTCCAGCTCCCTAAATGAAGACATGAATAAACCACTTACTCATCTTGACTAAACACTGGGAATTGTAAGTTAAAACTTCACATAAAATTAGAGGCAAGGCTGGGATGTGGCTCAGTGGCAGAGGGCTTGCCCAGAATTAGAGGCATAGTGACATAGGGGAAAATCTTCAAGAAATGAAAGTGAGTGTTATTCTAATATATGACATGTTCTTGCATTTCAAAAACGGTCCTGTCCTTACCAAACCAAAAGGCTTCTGCTTAGCAAAGGAGATAATTAAGAGTGAAGAGACAACCCTCAGATCATGAGGAAATATTTGCAAGCCATGCATTAGATAAAGGCTAATTTCCAAAATATACAAGAAACTGAAACTGCTCAATAACAAGAAGACAAACAGCCCTATTAAAAATAGAAAAAGGGGCTGGGGATTTAGCCCAGTGGTTCCACTGCCTGTGTTGCAAGTGCAAAGTCCCGAATTCGATCTCCAGTACCAAAAAAGCAAACAAAAAAAAAAAAAAAGGAAAAGGACTTGAACAGACATTTCTCAAAAGAAGACATACACATGGCCAAGAGCTATAGAAAATGTTCACAATCTCTTGTCATCAGAGAAGCACAAATTTCAGCCCCAATGAGACATCTCCTCACAACCCTTAGATCGGCTGTCATCAAAAAGGTGACAGACACATGTTGGCAAGGATGTGGAGAAAAGAGAACCCTTGTGTACTATTGCAGATAATGTAAATTAGTAGAGCCATTTCGGAAAACAGCATGAGGAATCTTCAAACTAAAATATTACCATGTGATCCAGCAATCCTACTTCTGGGTTTGTACCCAAAGAGATTGAAATCATTATGTTGAAGGCATATCTGCAGGCCCATGTTTATTTCAGGAGTATTTACAACAGAAAAGATATGGAAAAAACCCCTAAGCATTTGTCACCTAATGAACAGAGAAAGAAAAATGTGATGTATATTCACAATGGAATATTATTCAGCCATAAAAATAAAATCTTGTCACTTGTGACAACATGGATGGAATTAGAGATCATTATGTTAAATGTCATAAGCTGGTTTCTGAGAGATAAATACTGTATGATGTCACATATGTAGAACTTTAAAAAGTTGAGGTCATAGAAGTAGTAAATAGAATGGTGGTTACAAGAGGGTAAGGGAGGGGGGATGGAAAGAGAGAGACTTTGCTTGAGGAGTTCTATTTCAGTTAGGAGGAGTAAGTGCTGGTGTTGTACTGCATAGTGTGGTGACTATAGTTAATAACAATGTACTGCATTTTGCTTTCTTTCTTTCTTTTTTTTTTTTTGGTGCCGGGGGTCGAACTCAGGACCTGGCTCTTGCGAGGCAGGTGTGGTGCCACTGAGCTAAATCCCTGGCCCCGTATTGCATTTTTCAAAATAGCAAAAAAGGGAGAATTTTAAATGTTCTCACCACAAAGAAATGACACATATTTGAAGTGCCCTGCTGGTTGCCTTGATTCGATTATTCTGCAATCTGTACATGTATCAAAACAGCACACTGTACCCCATAAATATATATAATTATTATTTTTCAATTAAACATAAAGTACAACGTTAAAGAAAACTCCTGTCCTGCATTATTTTTATGGAATGGGTATAGCTTACTTGATTTTCCCTTCCTCCTAATGTCCTATATGAATCGGGGTTTAATCATAGCTACTACTCTAAGTAATATTCTTTCAGTGTTGACGTTTTTATTTCCATATAACAGTGATGTGCTTAGAATTACATCACAGTTATTGGTAAAGTTAATTGGAACTTAGCTATCTTAACAGTATTTCTTGTTTTATCAGTAATTCTCGGTAAAGCCTGTACAATCTGTACAACAATTGGCACAGTTATGAGCACTTGGGCAGGTGCTCAATAAACTGGAGCATGTAGAAGGAAAGTATCATTTTTAGTCTATTTGATCTTGTAATCTATAAGCATTTGAAAGGTGATATTTTCATTTAAGGCTACTTTTCTCTCCTAAATTTAGGAGTTGAGTCCTTAAGACTTTTCTTGGGGAGAATACGCAACTGGTATAGCCTAGTGTCCTGGCCAAGTGTCTCCACAGAGTCAAAGTTCCAGAGGGCCCAGCTTCTGTTCCATGTCTACAGTGGTGGCTCTGTATCAGAGGCTGCCTTCTCCTCTAGGATTGTACAGGGAAAGGAGACCTGGTTTCAGCCACGAGGAACTTGCAGTTCAGTCAACAGACACAGCCATGCAAAATACAGTGTTTCCTAAAAGTCTGCTGAGGCTATGGTGGGGAAACAGAGAGACAGTATGAATGTCAGATTAACTTTTGGAAACAGCACTCAGGTAGTAGTGTAGACAATGGGTTTGTAGGATGGGGTGGGGATGGTGAGCAGATGGGTGGTGCGATATTGGGAGAGGTTTCACTGGCAAGGACGCCAATGAAAAAACAACATGATAACTCTTAAAACAAGCCAGGTCCCAACTGGAAGAGACTATTGGCATCTGATGGGCAGAGGTTCATGATGCTGCTAAACATCTCATATTTACAGGGGAAGCAGAAAGAAGCTGGAACTAGGAAGAAAAGCATCTGCAAGGCACCAATAGCAACCCTAGCACTGTTGGGCTGGGCTGCAGAGTCTCATTTATTACAGCAGCAATGACTTCCCCTGCAGTCATCCAGTTGGCTCTGTGATAAATGGAATGTACTTTATTAAAACTAAACAAAAGCCACAAGCAGATACACTAAGTAGTTATAAAAATTATTCTCTTTTAGGTTAGTGAAAAAGAAAAAGAAATGACAGCAAAACTCATTTACAACTGATCGCAGACTCAGCCTGGAGCAAACAGTTAGATGTCAATTTTATATTTCATCTGCCCCCTAAAGAATGAGAACATCTGCTTAGAGAAATCTCTGCTGATCTTGATGACTGCTATTGCAAAGTCGAAAAGTGTGTGTGTGTGAGTGTATGTGTGTGTGTATAAAGTTGAACAGTACTTTGAAAAATTCTATGCTCTTAAAAATTATTTTCTTTGCTGAAATGTATTCTTTGAAGCCTTCTTTCATTTGGCTTGGTTTCATGGGGACCACTTTCACAATTTTCCAAAACTGATGTTCCTTCTTCCAGGCCCTCTTTCTCACTGAGTAAGCCATTGTGAGTGTGATTTGAGGGCTGCAGGCTCTGACTCAGTTTGGACCTTGCACTCTTTCTTCTAGATTGTGCTTCATTGACTGTGCTCTGTTGAGGAACATTCCCAACCTGGTCTCACTATGTTGCCCCTAAAGCTTGCTGTCCTTGCATTTCTTACTTACTTCTGTGTTAAACTGTCAAAACATGGCTTCATATAGTAAATGACCCAAACTCTACCATTCAAGCATCATTTCGCTATGTAGTGTTAGAACTATTTCAGGCTCGGGCTGTTAAAAACATCAGTTTCTCACATTATAGCCTTAGGAGAACTTGGGCCAGGCTCGCTTCTCATCTTAGTCGTTAGGGGATTTTGGAAGGGTGAATCTTGCACAAATGCCCCAGTGACACTTGGCCATAAAGAGAAGGATTTTGAGAAGTTCTGAAAGGGGAAAGGAGGCTTTAAGGATGAGCCACCAGAGTCCTTGTCTTCCTTCCCCCTTTACATGATTTACTATTATTTAGTAAATAACATTACTATTAAGAAATAACATTTATTAAGCTATTTTATAGGTAGTACTCAATTTCTATTAATATGGTTTTAAATATCACTCTTGAAATGACTATTCATGTTTTCTCACATAATGGAATCCCTAGTATTGCATAAAAGGACATTCTTACATGTTGGCCATGGCTTGTCTCTGCCAGTGTCTCTGGATCTTTCTGAGTTGTGAATGGCTCAAGCAGAGGGCTGTGGCTTCTCAGCAGGGAAGGAGTGATATTGGAGGTTCCAACAACAGTTTAGTGGGTACAATTCTGTTTCTGTCCCTCCCCAGCTTCACCAAGGAGGAATTTGGGGAAAACAGAACTGCATAAAGTTACAAACTGCTACCACTGCCTCCATCACTCTGGCCTCTCCTGGATGTTTCCTTTAGTATTAACTTTAAAATGGGTGGACTGCAGCAGATAGAGGTAGAAAGGAGCCATGTATCACCTGGACAGAAACATCTAACGATGCCTTTTGTTGTGTAAGGATGTGTGGGGTAATGCATTAAATAAATGCTTCATTAACGGGCTTGAGAGAATGAATATTTCATGAGCAAGCCTAGCAATCATCAGTTGAAATTAGGGTTCCAATTTGTGTAATTTTGAGAAAAGAATTTCCAGGATCCCCCCACCCCTGGCCCTGTTAATGTAGCCTGCTTATGGAAAAGAAGGTGAGACTTCATGGCCCAAACACCTCAGTGCAGTAGACTGAGCACTTGAAACCAGATGAAAGGGTGAATCTGAATGCCTGTGAACTGATATTGAGCAAAGAACAAACAAGCAAACAAAACCAAAAACAAAACAACACGAAAAAACCAGCAAGTTCTTTAAGTTCAGCAATGTTTCTGTCTATTAAAATGTTTCCCAGTTTCAAGAGATTCTTTCTATTTCTCTTCTTAACTCATCCAATTTGTCAACAAGAGCTCATTTTGTCTCACAACTAGGAAAGATCACTGTGTGGAGAGCTCTGCTTGCCTCTCATTCATGGCCAGATCATCAGATCTAATCAAGGTCTGAAGTTAACACCAGTCATTGGACAAAGGGTGCAGTTTCACTTATGCAGGATGAATAAGTTCTGGAGAACGAATGTACAGCATGGTGACTACCACTAATAACCATGTACTGTATGCTTGAAATTTGCTAAGAGAGATTGTCTATGTTTTCACTACATGCACGAAATTAACTACATAAAGTGATGGATATATGAATTAGCTTAACTGTGGTCATTTCACAGCATATATGTATATCAAAACATCATATCAAACACCACAAATGCATACAATTTTTCTTAGTCAATTATACCTAATGAGAGCTGAGGAAATATACCTGGCGTGCATATTTGAGAACAGACAGACAGGAAGTTTTTCTTCTCTTTCATATCAGAACAGGAGTTTATATAGGTATTTTTTCATTTGAAATTCAGCAAAGCATGCTAATTTAGTTGTGTGGTTATTTACTATACTTATTTTACGTAAGGATAATTGAAAGTCACTGAACTACATAGATAAGTCAGAACTAAAGAAATATAAATAAAAAACAATTACTTGCGAAAGACTGAGTATCAGTTTCTACTTTAAATAGAAGAGACAATTACTTAAATTCAGCTTGGTTATAGTAGTTGCTACTTAAAGTGTGTTTCACATTATTGGTTGGGCTGTCTACTCTGTGATTGGCTACTGAAAGGATTTCAGGGACAATAACTGTGATAATGACTGGATGTTTATTGATGGACAGGCAATATTGCTTTCAAGCTTCACAGAACTATGGTGAAGTAGGTACCATTATTGCCTCCTTGATAGCTGAGGACGTCCAAGTTTAGAGAGCTAAGGTAATTTGTGCAAGGACACACAATGAAGTGGCAGAGCCACAACTCACATTCAGATCTTTCTGTGTGCTGAGCCCATGCTCTGTGATACTAATGTGACTGACAGTTAGAGAAGTAGAGGAAATGTATGTAAGCTGCTGTTGTGTAAGAGAGATTGGGGTAGATGACAAAATACACAAACTGGTAAAATTATATAGTACACAGGCCAGGTGGAGTGGGGACATAGCTCCTGTAACATAGATTCTATTTTCTATTCTTTTAACAAGATAGCAGTGCATCTAATGTATCTGGCACAGGAATGAATCATATTTTAACACTCCTATCTTTTACACACAAAATTATTTTCAGAAATAATAGTAGAATGAAATTAACATTGGCCAGAAAAGAAACACAGTGAATATTTTCTTTTGATAACTTTGTATGTATAAGCCTACTAGCCAACAAATAAATATAGCAGAAAAAAGGAATGGATCAATAATTTCAAATTTCATTAATAATTTTTTTTGAAAAAGAAGAATTATACATACATTTGTTTGGATAACATTATAGTAATTATGAGGGACTCAATAAAAATAAGATATCTACAAAAAAGTACAAATAAGCAACCACTAAAGTAATGTTTTATTTTCTGAATTTGTTTTGCTGGTTTAAAACAACAATTTAAAAGAAGAAAATACTGTATTTTAAAAATTATCAAAATTATTTAAACTCTTTCAGGTAAATTTGCAGCTACAACATATAATACATATCTCATGGTTTGAATTCTGCCTTGCTGTTTCAAATTTTAGCACAAAATTAGTCCCTAAGCAATTACACAGAATGAAAGAATTGAAGTAATTCAATTTCCACTTATGTCCTGTACTGTTGTTTCTCTTGATTCTGCTGTTTAAATGTAAGAATATGAAGCTGAGCGTGGTGATGCACACCTGAAATCATAGCTGCCCAGTAGGCTGAGGCAAGAGGATCACAAGTTCAAGGCCAGCTGGGGAAATATAGTGAGACTCCATCTCATAAAAATAAAGAGTTAAATGAATGTGGGAATACATCACAATGTTGTACCACAGGAGCATAGGAGGACAGTAAGTACCAAACAATTGTTTAGAGCTTGAAATGAGCAAGTTCTCCTATGTTGGGGACTAAGTGTATAACAGCATGTTCTTTGAATCAACTCCCAAATATAATAAGAACATTATGTTATTAGAAGAGAAGTAATAGGATGTGGTAATTAAGACTTTTATATATATATTTCTAAAACTCAGCTGTAATCACAGCAACTGTTTAGAGTTTAGATCACCAACACAATTTTTTTTTGGGGGGGAGGAGTATTTTATGTCTGAATCACTTAGAATTGCAGACAGAAGGACTTTTAGTTTTAGTTTTATTAGTTCACAATAACTTCTCTATAGAAAATTCATCCCCTTATTTCCCACTATTTCCAAAGCTAACGAGATTTAGGCAAACTTGATATGGAGAATTCCTGTGAAGTTTGCTTACAGGCAAAAGACCAGTTGGAAGGCACAATTTTACTCTGTGTCTTTCCTCCTTTAGTCAGTGTGTTAGGTGGACATGATTATTATAGCTCTAAAAGCCTTCTTGGACCATATGGGAAACTTGAGGATGGAGAAAAATGATAGGATAGAAAGGAAAAATGCAGAACTGGGACTCCTGATTGTGTGGACACATGCTAATGTGACTCACCATGAGTCTCATCCTTGGGCCCTGTCTTAGTTACTTTTCTTGTTGCTGAGACAAAATACCCAACACCCAAGTTAAAGGAGGAAAAAGGTTTATTTCAGCTCACAGTGTGTAGAGGTTTCAGTCTATAATTGGCTGGTTCCAAAGGTGGGTGGAATGGCAGAGGGAACTCACAAAGGAGAAACAGTTCATGGTGGGCAGAAGGCAGAAAAAGTAGCAAGCAGCATGTGATGACAGCAGTCCTCTTTCTGACCTTCATATTCTATCTAGGCTTCCCACTCTTTGAAGGGTGGGGTACCCAGGGTGGAGTACCCTTAATCCTAGCATGAATAAATGAATCCACACCATGAATAAATCCCAGTATCAAATCCTTGATCCCAGCATCACACACTCTACATCCAGCCACCTCCAAAAAGGCCCACCTATGACTGCATGAGGCTTTGGGAGGACATCTAGACCCAAGTCACAACATTCTCCCTCCCTAAGACTCATGCATATCCTTTTATGCAAAAGGCATTTAGTCCATCTCTAAGAGCTGCTAAAGTCCTAACAGTTTCAGCATTGTTGAAAAGTCCAAATCTAAAGTCTCTTTTGAGACTTAAGGTAAACTCTTAGCCACAAGCCCCTGTACAAATGAAGTGAAAGTTAAATACTTCCAACATACAATGGCACAAGATAGGCATTTCCATCCCAAAAGGTACAAAGAGGGGGATAGAAAGGAATGGAAACAAAGCAAGACCAAAATCCAGCAGGGAAAAAATTAACTCCCTTAGTTCCATGTCCAGCATCTGAGGCAGTTTGTGGCAAGATGTGAACTCCAAAGGTGGCTCTTCCCCTATAGCACTGCATGTGGTTGCAGCTCTCACAGTTTCTCTCTTTGGCTGGCTCTGCTCTCTCCTTGCAGTTTTCCTCAGGTGATCCACATTCCTGGCTTCTCCAATCTTCTGGGGCCTCCACTACATCTTCAACTTCAGATTCACAGCTTCACAAACTGCCCACTCAAGAGCACACTGCCTGGCCTCCCACATCTTTTTCTGAAATCTGGCTTCTTGTGAAGCCTTCCTGACCCCGCAACTCTTGTATTCTGCATGCACTTAAAACCAGAACCACGTGGATGATGCCAAGGTCTGCTGCCAGCTGGAGCAGTAGCCAGGGTTCCTTTTCTCTTGGCAGTAGGGGTCCAGTGCCTATGAACCAAATCCAAAAGGAAAAGACTCTCTAGCCTGCTGCCATTCTGGAACATGGTTCTCTGGGGTTCTCTTCTCAAAGCAAATTCTTTTACTTTTGCAACCTTGAGGCTTTTGGAGAGGTGAGTCCTGCTGTTTTTTGTGATGTCCCCAGGTGATCTTTTTCATTATCCTATTCCTTCTCAGAAAACAAATTCTCTTCTGATCTATCTTTGTAGTCCACAGCTTTACTGGAGCTTCCTTTCTGGCCAAACTTACAATGTTTTAAATCATTCTTTGGGATTTTTGGTCTTGATTCTCAATATAGGTCTGGCTAAAAGCTCCCAACAGTAGCCATGCCACTGCCTCAACATTAGATTGTCCTGAAATTTCTTCTGCAAAATTAATTAGTCCACTGCCTTTAATCTCAGTCTTAGGCAAAGTCTGGATATGAGCAAAATGAAATTTTCTGCCAAAGAATCACATACATCATCTAGAGTCCAACAGCCAATTCAGTCCTTCTTCCAAGCAGAAACCTCCTTAGCCTGGTCTTTACCAGCAGCATTTCTATCAGAATTCTGGTCTTTTTGATATAGGGGAAATAATATAACTCTCAACTTGGTAGATGTCAGATATGTTGTTTGTTTCCCAAAATCAAAGACTGAATTTTAAGGAACAATAGAGGTTAAGAGTAGGAAAAATTTATTGGGAGAAATAGTTCCTAAGAGACAGGCATGGACTTGAAAGTGGGTTCTAATGAGCTCACTTCTCAAAGGAAATTTTATAGAGCAAAATCATGAGGTGGGTACAATGTGGATCAAAACTATGATCAACCAATAAAATTATAAGTATAGCTGCTTAGGTAAAATTGATCCAGTTGGAAAGCAGGTCATGTCTCAAGTGTACATGGAAAGAACAAAGACTGTTTTAGGAAGGGATGGATGTGGAGGCCTTGGTCACCCACCTGGGTGACTGATGTCTCTCCAGACTTTATTGGACCAGGTGATACAAATTATCCCCTGGGGAGGTATGTAGGCTTGGTCATTTTGTCTTTATCTTGAGGCCTGGCTTCCAACAGATGCATCTCTGGCCACAGTTGTAATGTATTCTCACCCTCTGAAATTCGTCTGTCTCCCTTAAGGGTCTAGCCCTGTCTAACTATCTATAATATTTATATCTAACTTAGCTGCCTATAATATTTCTGCCTCTGAAGAGGTACCCCTAACTGCCAAGAGGATGCAAGGGGCAAAGACCATTGTGGCTACTTCTGGCTGAAGGGGGTGGTAGTTGTGATTGACAGTCAGAACTATTCTCCAGAGGATCTGTCTGAAGGTCCTTGACAGAGTCAGGCATTCTCATCTTGGGTAGGTGTATAGCAGCAAGTCTGGAGGAGACAAGGCTAAAGAAACAGTTAACTATCCATGGGCCAAATAATGAGATCAACAAGACTATTATGAATACATCCAACAAATGTTTCTATAAGGAAAAGCCAGTAGTAGCTTCCCACAAAGAGAGTAAGAAGAAAGTGCAGGGAATTTTAGAATCTGACATGGCATTAACCTGTCATTTAATATCTTGAACAGCCATTGAGATATTAGCACAAAGATCAGGGACATATACATAACATTTAGCTTTTATAATTGTACAAGCACCCCCTTGTGCTGTTGTTAGGTTGTCTAATGCTATCTAATTTTAGAGGACAGACTGCCTGATTAATTTTATTTCATTTAGGAGAGAGAGAGACCAGTCGAGGTGATATTGAGAGCCCACTGAGTATAGTTATTCAGGACCTTAATGTGTTGTATGATATCTAATCATAGGGAAGGGACAAAGATAGAAGCTAAATGATCATATCAGTGAAACACACTCCAAAACCATCGATGTTATAGATGGGGTAAGTTTCCAGGTTTGTTGATATTTTGATACTCTTTTTTTTTTTTTTTTTGATGGTACCAGGGATCAAACTCAGGACCTTGTGCTTGTGAGGCAGGTGTGACATCACTGAGCTAAATCCCCAATATTTTGACACTCTTGCCTTGTAACCATGCAAATACCAGTGTGCATCTCCCTATCCATCCAGAGAGTAGACCACAAACTGGTTTTACAGGACCAGTGAGTACACTGGGGCTTCCCATCTAATTCCAGGGTGATTAAACCAGTGTGTTGTAAACCAGTCTTTGACCTATAAAGTTGTGATGTGGATACACTGTTTGGGGGGTGTCTATCCCAAGTATTTAGTAGAGTTAGGCCAATGGAAATAGGAGTGATTTCTTTGTTCCCAACATAAGGGGACCTTTTTACTAAGTTGTCCTCTAGCTGGAGTTAGCCACATATAATAATCCCATATCTGAAAGCCAACTTTATAGTTAGGATTGTTGGCTCTCATGATAAGACTCTTGCTATTACTTAATAGGAATTCTATTAGAGAATGTAGAGAGACTTCAGTGACATTCTTAGAAAAAATTTGATTATGTTTAGGATCATTAAGGATGGGGTTTATAGGCCACTCAGTTACCTTGTAACAGTGGGCTAAACTATAAACCACTGAACTTTTTTGTGTGTCTCACTGATGTAGCCTTGTAGCTTATTCCAATCATCTCCTTGAAGTGGGGATACACACCAAATAAGTCCTAATGTATTTGACAAGGGGAGTAGGTCATATATCTAGCAAGATGTTTGTTGTAATGACTCTGCATATTTCTGTGCCCTCACTAGAAAGGAATTGTACTCTGCTTTAAATGGTAAAGTAATTAGAAAAAGGGCTAAGGGTAACATTTTACTTATCTGAAGACTTTGCTTTTCTTTTGTATAAGAATTTTAAGTCTTCTATGAGTTTATAGGAGTATTTGGATGGTTGCTCACACTCGGTGACAGTCTCTGGTTCCCAGGGCTTGAATTGAGTGTGGTATATCCAGGAGTCTAGGCCTGCTACCTTGACTGCTGATGGAGTTGACAGGATCATGGTGTATTGTCTTTCCCAAGTTGGTCCAGGGGAAGGAGATGATGAGGGAAGAGGCTTTACCAGTGCTAAATTTCCAGGGTGGAATATGGGATTTCTCTTCTCTTTAGGTTGCGTTTCTGTCAGCTGTAAAAGAGTCTGTTGGAATTTAGCCAGTGAGGTGACATCTTTTAGTAAGGCATCTGTTTCTCTATTAAAGAAAAAAATCATTAAGGAGAAAAGGGTGCCTATAAGGGATTTTGAATGGACTGAGGCCTAGAGTTTGAGGTGTATTTCTTACTTTGATAAGAGCTAAAAGTAGGAAGTGAGGCCACTGTAGGTGGATTTCCTGAACAATTTTGCAAAGATGTCTCTTTAGTATCTCATTCATTTTCTCTACCTTTCTCAGTGATTGTGGGCTCCATACACAATGAAGGTGATAAAGAATGCCCAGTGCCTGAGAGACACCCTGTGTAACTGTTGCTTTAAAAGAAGGTCCATTATCACTCTGCAAGTTCTTAAGAAGTCCAAATCTGGGGATGATTTCTAAGAGAAAAACCTTTAACACCTTGTGTGGTTTTTCTGTTCTATAGGGAAAGGCCTCAACCTAGTTTGTGAAAGTATCTACCCATACCAATAGGTATTGGAGCCCCTTATTCTTTGGCATATGAGTAAAACTGAGCTGCCAATCTTCTCCAGGGTATTTACCATGTGTCTATATACCTGGAAGGGTTATGGTCTTGTTAAGAGAATTGTTCTTTTGGTAGAGCTCACATGTTTTAATTATCTGTTGTGGTGTCTGAGAAAGTCCCTTTTCTATGAATAACTTTGAGGCCATCTGGTGGGTCTTGTCTCTCTCCAAATGAAAAGTTTAATGTAAAGACTTAATAATTTTCCATCGACTAGCAATTTACCATCATCTGATTGTAACCATCCTGATGGAAGGGACTGAGACCCTTGGGAAAGACCCCATTTGATTTTTGACAGAGAATATTTTGGTTGATTATGATTAAGGGACCTTTCCCAGATCAGGAGGGCCTGAAGGGAGGGCCCTCAAGCAGCTTCTTTTGTAGCTGCATCAGCCAGTTTATTACCTTGAGATACTTTCTCAACTCTTTTGTTGGTACCCTCTACAGTGAATTACCATCACTTTGGAGGGCATCTATATGCCCTCCATATGATAAAAGTTCATTAGTCTCTCTATGATACTTTATGGGAGATCCTTTGATTGTTATATAATTCTTTTCTTTCCATATGGCTGCATGAGCGTGCGGCACTAGGAAAGCATATATATATATATATCTTCTTTTTTTTAATGGTACTAGGGATCAAACTCAGAACCTTGCACTTGTAAGGCAGCCACAGTGCCACTGAGCTAAACTTCTGGCCCAGAAAAGCATATTTTGAATCAGTATAAATATTGACTTTCTGTCCTTCACTAAATTGTAAAGCCCTTGTCAGAGCTATGAGTTCTGCTAGCTGAGCACTAGTCCCAGAGGCAAGTGAGGAACTTTTAAGTGTCTGAAATAGAGTCACTACTGCATACCTTGCCTTTCTTGTCCCATTTTCCATGAAGGAACTGCCATCATAGAAGAGGGTCAAATCAGAGTCAATAAGGGATGTGACTAACAAGTCTTCTGTGGCTGCATATATATGGAGAATTACTTGTTCACAGTCATGTCTTCCAGCCTCAGTTTTCTCCTTTTCTGATAGAAAAGTGGCAGGGTTTAAGGAGGAAGATGTCTTTATTTGAATGGCTGGTCCTTTTAGAAGTAGAGCCTGGTATTTGAAAAGTCAATTGTCTGATAGCCATAGGCTCCCTTTGGAGGAAAGAAATTCTGTTATATTGTGGGGTGTATATACAATGAAATCTTTGCTTAAAGTCAGCTTGGATGCCTTTTGTACCAGGAGAGTTATGGCAGCCATAGCTCTAAGGCATGCAGGCCACCCCTTTGCTACAATGTGCAATTTATGACTCAAATACTCTATAGATTGTTGAGAAGGTCCTTGATCCTAAGTACTTCCAAAGCCATGTCCTGCCTTTCATCATTTCCTGTTGGTAGGCTCAGCACTGGGGCATTTAGAAATGCTTGGTTAAGCTCTGGAATGCAGTTTGGGAATCAGGTTTCCCTGGTTAAAATATGGGTATCTGCCTTTTGAGCTTTCTTTTTAAGCTGATAGAGGGGTTGTGCAATCTCACCATACCCTGCTATCTACAGATGACAAAATCTTGTAATTCCTAGGAATTCCTTTAGCTGTTTTAGGGTCTTGGGCTGCAGGAAAGAAAGTATTGGTTTAATTTCCTCTTCCCTCAGCCTTTGGGTTCCCTTAGATATGATAAGGTCCAAGTATTTTACCTCAAGGCTGCAAAGTTCTGCTTTAGACCTAGAGACTTTATGACCTCTGTCTGCTAGAAAACTTAACAGAGCATGGGTGCATTGTCTAGAGAGCTCCTTCGAGGGGGCACATAACACTGTATCATCTATATATTGTAGGACTGTGACTTGGGAAAATTTAAGACATGTCAAGTTATGGGAAAGCACCTGCCCAAAAAGACAAAGACTGTCTCTGAACCCCTGAGGAAGCACAGTCCAAGTCAGTGGAGAGGTCTGGTTGGGAGGGTTTTCAAAGGGAAACAAATTTTCAAAGGGACTCTATGTAAATGTGTACAAAAGAAGACATCTTTTAAAGCTAACACTGAAAACTAACTGGCATTTTCTGGGATCTGAGATAGGAGAATCTACAGGTTAGGTACCACTAGGTAGATTGGCATTTCTGCCTCATTTACCAATCTAAGGTTCTGTACCAATCTCCATTCTCAACTGGGTATTTGGACTTCCAAGATTGGAGTGTTGCAAGGGCGGTTACAGGGTGTAAGTAAACCTTGTGCCCTGTTGTTGATTATAGGCAATAGTCCTTTTTTAACTTTCTCCCTTAGAGGATATTGTCTCTGGTGAGAAAAAAATAGTAGGATCTTTGAGATGTATTTGTACTGGGGCAGCTCTTATTGCTCTTCCTGTTTTACTTTTAGTTGCTCATACTTTAGGATTTATTTCTGTCCCTCAAAGGGGAGGCAGCACACCTAACCTAGGTGTATGTATATTTTAGTATTCAAACAAGAGAAACTATCTCTCTGCAGGAGGGGAACTGGAATTTCAGGCACAATTTAGAAAGAATGGGAGAAGAGAAAGCTGTCCCAGTTACAGCCTAAGGATTGTGAGAAATAGTGAATTGTCTCCTCTCTAGTGACTTCTTCCACTGAAGCATGATGGCTGGAAGGAAGGCCAGGGTTGAAAAGAAGGAATAAGAGACCTGTGCCAGTGTTGAGCAATAGGCTGGTTTCTTTTCCCTCTGTAGTCATGATTACCTGGGGCTCTTCTGTGGAGATGATAGTCCTGCCAGAAGGAGAAGGCAAAGAGTGCCCTGGGCCCCTTCAGTCTTGTTAGGCCAGCTGGTAAGATAGGTCTGATCCCTGGGACCTCCATCTCAGGGGGAAGTCTGACTTCCAGTGGCCACCTTTGCAATCAGGGCATGGCTCAGGGGAGCTCTTGCTGTGACAGTTTTTAGCACAGTCCCTCCTAAGGTAGCCTGGCTTTCCACAGAAGTAGCAAGTGAGTTTAGCCAGCAAGCTCTTTTTGGAGCCTGAGAATCAGACTTAAGGTCTATTCCTTTAAAGGCCACAACTAAGGCAGCCACTTTCTCTTGCTCTCTTTGTTTTTTCCCCTTGGGCTCCTCCTGGTCTCAGTTATAAAATACTGAAAAGGCAATTCTCACTAAAACATCAAGTGAACTATCTGGAGCAAAAGCCATCATTTGTAGCTATTTCTTACTATCTGAAGCTGACTGGATAATAAACTTGTCCTTCTACCAAATCAGGAGCCTGGGATGTATGTTTTATCAATGCCTCTTCTAAACAATCTAAGAAGGCAGAGGAGTTCTCATCTTTCTCCTGATGAATAGTCGACAATTTAAAATAATTGAACAGCTTAGTTCTTGTCTTTCTTAGACCTTCAAGAATACATGACTGAAGATGTTTCCTATACTAATAACCCATCTGGTTGGCAGGCCAGTAGGGATCTTGTGTAGGGACTCCTGGGGCTGTAGTAGGAACCGGCTATTCCCCTGGCTGCATCTTCTGGCCTTCTAAAATTAACAAGATGGTATTCATCTCCAAATGTAATAGCAGCTTGTAATGCTGTTTGTCTCTCATTAGAAGTCAATGTTTGATTTTAGAGTAACATTGTATTTTTTTCAGTTTAGTCTATAGTCTGAGTAAGTACCCTAAAGGTCTCAATGTACTTATTAGGGTCATCTGAAAACTTTCACAGATCTTATATGATCTGTTTTAGATCACTGAGAGTAAAGGACACATAGACACAAGTAGGGCCAAATTCTCCACCACCTCCTGTAAGGGATACTGTCCTTGAGGAGCTTGAATAAAATCAAATAGGGATGGATATGGCCCAGTAGAGGCTTCAATTAAGGTTCATTTAGAAGCCTCATCCTTAGAGCTCAAAGGGCAAGAAAGGGGAAACTTAGGCTTAGTGATAGTAAATGCATCCAACTGTGCCTTAATGGCTAGGGATGTCTGGTTTTCCTGTAGCTTCCATTTACATTTTGAACACAAGTAAGGATTATCTCTTAATGCAAAGAAAATCTGAACATAAGGTAATTCTGACCATTTTTCCTCTCTTATACAGTACAATTCTAGTTGTGAAACAGTATCATAATCAGTACTTCATTCTGCATTCCATTTTGCCTCTGGGGGACAGGCAGGCCATATGTGGGTGCAGAAAAACATTAAGCCATGCATTAAGCATTCCGGTGCTTAAGAATACATTCCAAAGGAGTAGGAGAATTAGACATTGAGTTTCCCATCTGTAAAACAAGGGGAAAATAGTCATCCCATTTAATCACTACTTGGTTTTATATCCTCTCAAGGCATCCCCCAGTAGATCTGGTGATCTGCTCCAGAGAAGATGGCTGCTAGCTGTGGAGGGGAGTGACTAGAAGATAAGTTGGTTGGACTAGCCACCCTTACCAAAACATGCCCCTACTTTCTCTGGAAACACACTCCTAACTCCAGCACGTGTTTCCAAAAGCACACACTATAATTGATTCCAGCTGTACGAGTCATGTTTAAAGAAAGAAGCATTGCTAGAAAAATTAAACCAATAATCAAGAGACCTGAACAACTACTTTCCAATTCTTTGAAAGAGAGTGAGGGAAAAAAAAATCAAGGGGCAAATTGGGAGTGGTTAGAGCACTTCCCAGCCTGCAAAAGTGATCACCTCCAGAGATAGATAGAGGCAAGTAATGGCTCAGAAAAAATTCTGCCCTGGGCCCAAGGCAAAGAAATCCCTGAGGCATTTGTGATTTGTGCTATCTACCTACCTAATCACCTAGGTAATCTTCCTTAGCAGCAAGACAAAGGCTAAGTTTTACTCAAAATCTACTCTAAAATTTTTATGCCTCTATATCTGCAACACACTTATGAAACTCACAGGTTAAAACCCATACCCATCATTCAGCAACCACAATTTACACATTAGCAAAAGTACTTCCCTGCTCTACACACATAAATGATGAGAACTAGACCTACAAGGGGAGAGAGAGCCAGCAGGTTGGGGATTCTACGTTAAACTGAGTGTGTTTTGGTCCCTTAAATATTGTGCTTTAGGAAATAGTTCTTTCTGGTCTCACCCAGAAGTTGGTTCTCTCCACAGAGTCTCAGGTTCAGTTTCCTATACCTGGGAGACTGTTGCCCAGAACACTAAGTGAGGACAACCCATTCATGGATGTTCTCCGGGATGAGCAAAATTCTAATGTCTCATCTGACCCAGAGATGGGATATGCGTTCCTCACCTAAAATGACTTCTCTATCTTTAGCAGTAGCAAACACTCATTTTCTATGGTCTCAAAAGTTCTTAGTTGGGGCCGGGGATTTGGCTCAGTGGTTCTGCTACTTGCCTCGCAAGCACAAGGACCCAAGTTCGATCCCCGGTACCAAAAAAAAAAAACGTTCTTAGTTGTTTGATAGGAGGGAAGATTGAGACAGTTCAAGGTTCCTCCCTCTCTAATCTTTAGCAGAAACATGTGTCCAAAAAAGGAAAGTACAAAGAGACAGGAAAAGATCAGAAATGAGATCAGAAAAAGGAAGTTTTTTAATCTCATGCTTACGGTGAGTAATTGAGACAATTTGGCCATGAGTCATCATTTTCCTCTGGAGTGTAGAGGGGTGATCAGGCCCGACTGTCCCAGTGAAACCTATTCTCCAAGTATTAAGAACATTTGCTGACCTATTGCCTTTTAACTGTCAGTTGAAGTCCTGTGATTCATTAATAGGCATATATATTTCCTAAATATAAACTAGATTCATAAAAAAAACCCATTTTACAGTATTTTATGAATTCACATTTTGGTTAGTATAACCAAAGGGATGCTCTAACTTTACTTTTCCCTAGTGCAGCTGTCTAAAGTAAGATAACAAATCACAGTAGTCAAAACAAGTCAAATAGGTCAAGCAAGAAGCATCAATAAATTCAGTAACTAGTAAGTCCTAACGCAGCATATACAAATCAGGAATTTAACATCTTGCCTGCAAAAGTAAAATGTTCCATCAAAGAAACATCACAATCTTTCTCAAATTAAATTTATCTTTTCTCAACTTAAATTTATCATCATTTTAACAAAAACAATTCATAAAATGACAAGGCATAAAAATTCAAGCTGTAAGCAACTGACAGACAAGGATGACAATTTCTGATTACCTAAACGCGTAACAATACAGATTCTATGAAACAAAAGCAAACTTTTACCTCCTCCCAATTATCTTGCTGGGGCCTCCAAATGATATAGGGGAAATAATATAACTCTCAACTTGCTAGGTGTCAGATATGTTGAATTTGTGTTTCTCAAAATCAAAGAATGAATTTTAAGGAAGATCAGAAGTTAAAAGCAGGAAAAATTTATTGAGAGAGATAACTTCTAAGAGACAGGAGTGGACTTGAAAGTGTATTGCTAATGAACCCACTTCTCAAAGGAAGTTTTATAGAGCAAAATCATGAGGTGATTACAATGTGAGTCAAATCTATGATCAACCAATAAGATTATAAGTATAGCTGCTTAGGTAAAATTGATCCAATGGGGAAGCAGGTCATGCAGCACGTGTACATGGAAAGAATGAAGACCATTTTAGGGAGGGATGGATGTGGAGGCCTTGGTCACCCACCTGGGTGACTGATGTCTCTCCAGACTTTTGGACCGGGTGATACCAATTATCTTATCCCTTCGGGAGGTATGTAGGCTTGGTCATTTTGTCTTTATCTTGAGACTTGGCTTCCAACAGATGCACCTCTGGCTACATTTGTGATATGCTCTCATCCTCTGCATTCTTCTGACTCCCTTGAGGGCCTAGCCATGCCTGACTGGCTACAATATTTTCACCTAACTTAGCTGTCTATTATGTTATGAGCTCTGATCAGAATCTCCATCAAGTAAAGCTTAAGTCATTCCAGGGCTGCTTCTTCAGCTGGCATCTCCAAACTTTTGAAATCTTTCCAAACTCTTCCCAAACTTTTCCAAAACCTTTCCAAACTCTTTCCACAAGTCAGTTCCAAAGGCTCCTAAACCACACTGTAGAGACAGGGGGTCATAGACAGGAAAAGGGATAAAATAGAATCTCATTTATTAAAGAAATAATAGGAAACCTTTCTTAAGGTAGCCTTTTGCCTTAGCAATTAGACTACAACAATTAAAAAGACAAAAGTAAAGAAAGAGAGAGAAAAACCAGACAGACTAAGAAGGCAACAGATAATATAATTAACATAAGAGTTGACAGGAAACACAGGGATGTAGCCAGGAATTCGAAAGGCCAGAGTAACCAGCTTCCCTCACCCACTTCTGATAAAATTCAAAGGAGATAAGAAATAGCCACCTAAGGACTCTTATTTAATATATAAAGTACACATGTCCCCTTTACTTAATCTACCTTTCTATGAGCTCCCCCACTTATCCATCACAAAAGGATAGGAAGAAATCAAAGGGCCAGGTAGAAGGTAGATAGAGATGCTCAGGTAGGATTAAAGACAGCCAGAGAGCCAATCAGATGGCAACAACTCCTAGGTGCCCACATAGGGGATGGGAGAAATCACTAGTCCCAAATAAAAGGGAGCTGAAGACAAAAATCTATAAGTATTTCACTTTTGAATATTTCCTACTTGTTCAGAGTAGCTGGTTGTCACTTCTCTCTCTTCCCACTCTCTCCACTTTCAAATAAATTGTCTTCTTTCATTTTGAACTCTGCTTCTTTAGTTCTTTACTGATGCTGGTTTTAGGATTTCCAGGATCTGGCTGTGCTTGGAACTCAGTGTAGAGTCCTGTGTGAGTCTGTATTAGGAGGCCAGAGGGTCTTTGATGGAAGGGTGAAAGGTCAGTGTCAGAAGGCTGAAGGGTCTGTGCTGGAGACCAGGAGGTGATGTTCAAGGTGAAGGTGAAGACTGGAGCTCTTGCAAAGAAACAGAAGCAGCAGCTTCCCTTCTTCATTTCCCTTTTATACCATTCTGACCACAGTCCTTCATAGGGTGGATCTACTACACCCAGAACTAAGCTGAACCAACTTAGTTGGGCATTTTTTACTCAAGTTGACACAATCAATTAATTATTCCAACTCTTGTTGAATTGGAATGAAACCTGTGATTTGCTTCTTCTGATCCACATAATGTGGCCCTGAGGGATTTTTTCCTTACTTCTCTCACCTGTCTGACTTCATTCTCTGCTTTGATAAGTTTCCTATGGCTGGATTGTGGCCCCTTACAGCTGCCCACAAAGGGAAGAAAGGAATCTCAGCCAGTTCCGGGGAGGATAACATTGCTGGAAGCTGCTCTTTGAGCAACCTTGGAATCACCCCAAGAGAGAGATGCAGTGATCAACCTGGTGTGTGTGTGTTTGTGTGTGTGTGTGTGTGTGTATCTATTAATAAAAAAGAGCTGCTGGAATTTCAATTGGGATTGCATTGAATCTATATAGCAGTTTTGGAAATATAATCATTTTCATTATATCGGTTCTTCCTACACAGGAGCAAGGTATGTACATTGAGGCCATACTCTTAAGTGAAATAAATAGGACACACATATGTAAATACTGAATAGTTTCTCTGGTGTGAGAAACTGAAAGTATAAATAAGGATCAAAATGTATAATAGGTAATGTGAAATAGGAAGAAAAGGTCCAAAGGGGAAGGGCAAGTGGGAAGGGTAGGGGAAAGGAAAGAAGGGAAAGGAATAAATATGAGACAAGGAAAAAATGGAAACAAAGTCTTTGTAAATAGGGAGGGGTGGAGGGGTTGAATGGGAAAAAAAAATCAGAACCAAGATGTATTATGTAAAGGTGCAAATTCCCAATAATGAATGTCAGCATATTGTATTCCTAAAATATACCAATAAAATTAATGAATGAGAAAAATTTTTTAAAAAGAGCTTGTTAATTTTTGGCATTCTTTATATATTTTTGGTATTAGTTCTCTAGCAGAATACCTAGCAAAATTTTTCTCCCATTCTGCAAGTTGTCGTTTTATTTGTGTTTCCTTTGCTATGTAGACATTTTTAATTGGATGTAACCCCATTTATTGATTCTTGATATAATTTCTTGTGCTATTAGAATTATGTTCAAGAATCTTTGCCTAGGCCTAGGGCTTCCAGTATTTCCCTTATGTTTCAAAGTGTCATGTTTATGGCAGCATATTTTATAATAGGTAAGTTTTGGAAATGGCCTAGATCAACAGATGAGTTGATAAAGAAATATTGAGCAAATGATAAAGAAATACACAGTAGAATATTATTTAGCCACAAAGAAGAATAAAATCATGTCATTTGCAGGAAAAAGGATGGAACTTGAGGCCACTATGCTAGGTGAAATAAAGCAGACTAAAAAGTTAAATACAGTGGTATCTTGGTACTTGTTAATTGATTCTAGGAGGCATGACAAGTACCCAAAACAATGAGGACCAAGTAAATTATTTTGACTGAAAAGAGTGATGAGTCAAGAGGCATTTGACACCAAGTTCCAGGTTGTTTGTCAAGTACCAAACAAACTACGAATACAAGGACACAAGTTTCACATCAAAATGCTTGAGTATTGAATTTGGTGAGTTTCAAAACAGTTGAGTACAAAGGTATGACTTATCACGTTTTCTTTTATATGAGAAGATATCACCATTTAAAATACCAGAACTGTGTTTTCATATAAACGTGGCTGAAATATTTTTGGAAGACCTCTAGTCAGCTTCCTAAGGGGTGCGGTTGCTGCTTGCTACCACTAGGTGCCACTCTTTCTCCATCCCGTAAGTGTCTGTAGCCTCAAAAGCAAAGCAGATGAAAAACCATCAAATTGTTTATCTCCTGGCTTCTATTTTAACCCAAGGTATGGCTTTATCTAGCTTATTTATTCATTATTGTAGATACATAGTATTTTGAAAATGGTTGGGTAACCACCCAACACGTTGCAGAAAGTGAAATTTATATTTACTTTCTGTCATACCACATTTCAGAAAAGTGAAGATGATCAATATCCTCTTTGCTTTTATTTCTTATTGGTCTCATGCAGCCAGAGAGTTACAATCTGATTACAAAGATAGTTAACATGCTTATGATTTTCCTTAAAAAGGTGGCATATTGTAGTATCTAAACAATTTTATGTGCGAGATAAAAAAATCAAAATTCTAAGTAATTTCAAGGATATTATTTTTGACCCAGTGTATGTATTTTAAAGAGGAAATCTATAGAGCTTAAATATTTAAGGTAGACAGGAAATATTAAGGATCCCTGTTTAATCTGATCAGAAGCATTTCTGTGTCTTTTGGTTATGAATGCAAGTAGGCATTTTTGAAGATGAAGAGGACACAAATCACCTTCATATTTATGCCAAAGAACTGTTTTGGGAAGAGACTTATGCATTTTACTAAATTGCCTGACTTTAAGTTCAACAATTATAAACAATAAAACTTTTGGGCCAGGGATTTAGCTCAGTGGTGCCACACCTGCCTCACAAGTGCAAGCTCCTGAGTTCGATCCCCAGTACCGAAAAAAAGTTACTATATATAAATGAAACTTTAAATTTTCCCTCTCCAGTGAATAACATTAGATTGTCAACAAGACAAGTTAACAAACATTTTTTTGTTTTGTTTTGCTTGTTTTGTTTGTTTTTGGTAGCGGGGATCGAACTTGGGACCTTGCGCTTGCAAGGATGGCGCCGGAACCACTGAGCTAAATCCCTGGCCCAACAAACATTTTTTAATTGAGAAAACATATATTTGAGATGCAAAAAACAAATGAAAAGATCTCTGTTTTGTGGCAATTTAAAGTTTAGTGTGAGGGGGTGCTATGGTTTGAACGTGTTTGTCCTAAAAGGGTTTATGTGCTGGCTGGAGGCTTGGCCCCAATATAGCAGTAATAGTAGGTGGTGGGACCTTTATGTGGTGGGTCTACTGGGAAGAGGATAGGTCCTTGGGCACTGCCTCCTGGAAGGAATTAATGTGGTTCTCATAGGACCCAATTTACTTCTTGATAGAGTGAATTATTATAAAGTGAGTGCACCCCCTGCATGTGTGCTCTTCAGCATGCGGCCATTTCCCTTTCTATTCTTCTGCCATGTTGTGACACAACCAAGAGGCCCTTACTAGAGGCCAAACAGATGGGGTTGTGTCATCTTAGACTTTCAGCCTCCAAAACAATGAGCTAAATAAACCTCTTAACTTTACAAATAGCCTAAGGTATTTTGTTATAGTAACAAAAAACAGACAAACACATTGGGGCAGTGAAAAAGAGAGCTGGCCAGATATGTAAACAGAAAATGGAAACAACTATTGCTTGTAGGATCATCTTCCGTTTGGTTGTGATGGCAGATATGAGCATAATCAGTGCTTGGGTGATAAACACAACTTGATGTCAAATAGACAAAAATATTCCACTGTCTGAACAGATGTGTGCTGAATCTTGTAATGATTTTGAATAGTGACTTGTCCATTGCCTGTTACCCCTCCAGGAGGATTATCCCCACCTGCCACCCTTCTTGTTCCACTGTAGCTGGTTGTGATCACATGACTAAGTTTTGACGAGAGAGATTGATGGGAAAGTATTGGGAAGTACTTCTAGGACAGGTAGTATTATGGTTTGGATCTAAAATGTTCCCCCAGAGTCTCCTGTGTTCAGAGATGTGGCTTTTGGAAGGTGATTGGATAGTGGGACATTAAATTCATTACTGGATTCATTCACTGATGAATTCATAGTTGAATATGCTGTTGGGAGGTAGAACCTGTTGGAGGTGAGTCACTGGGGGTGTGACCTGGAAGGGTGTATTCTTGTCCCTGGCTCCTTCCTTTTTCTTCTGTCTCTGCTCTTTGGTTGCCATGGGTTGAGCAGCTTCTTGTTGCTATACACTTCTACCATGTGTTTCTGCCTTTGAGCCATGGACTGAAATCCCCATAGCTGTGAGCCAAATTAAACCTCCTTTAAATTGTGGGCGTTGGGTATTGTATCCAAGTGGCAGGGAAGCTGACTAATGCAGGTAGGTTGCTAGGTACTCCTTATCTTTGTTGTGGCCATCAGCCCATGCCACATGCACATTCACATATGGTGACATCTATTCTTATTCATTCTAATTGGGTCAAGGGAAAGGTGGGAATAAAACCAATACAGTACTATGTTTTTGTCTTACTCATATCTGTTAGTCTAGTTTCCCATTTAAGGGCCCATTCTGTTAATAGGACCAAAAATCTACTTTTTAGTCTAATTTTGGAAGTAAGAAATTAGTGTCTCTAGTTAGACAGAAGTAGAAATAACATAATGATCAAATGTAGCAATTGGACCTCTTTCCTGCAAGCAAAAGTACAAGTCACCATCATAGGTTATTTTTGAAGGTCAAAAAAGAATTTAAGTGAAAGGATATTGATTAATCCAGGAGCTGAAAAGGCTCTGCTCTCACTATGGACTCTAAGCTGCGGGATTCAGACATGTATTGTTAATAAAGGAGGCTAAAGACTGGAGGTGGAAAATGATTCTCTATTATCCCCTGTTGGTTAGAAATCCCATTGTATGCCCTATTGGCTCCCTGAACTCCTCCTTTGAGGAAAGAGGAATATTGAGGAGTAATCCAATGTCTTCAAGTGCTATTTTGAGAAAGCCCCACTCTGTCCTCATTTCCCTCTTTACACAGCTTGGATTCATTCCATCATTTTAATCACTCCCTTGTCTACCCCTTCACCTTGCTCTCTGGGTAAATCCAACTCTTAGCTTCACTTGAGTACCTGAAAAGAGCTGAAAGAAAAAAAAATCATACGCCTTTTGATGCTTTTGTACAGGGAGCATTATTATTGCCTTATTTGCAAAGTAAGGGAGTAGGGAGGGATGGAAGGTGGAACAGAAAGGGGAGGGAGAGATAATTTGCTCACTACCTCTCTTGATTGAGCATCTGAAAGTCTGATCCGAAAATGTGAAGACCTAACACATGATAGTATATATTTAGCCTTCTTTGAGTGCTCTGAGGAAACATTAAAAGATCATTTGATCAGCTGAAATTGCTAACTAGAGGGAAAAATATTATTGCTCAATGAGAAATAGGCAGGATTATTTGAAATTTAAATGCCAAGTAAATAATTACACCAATAAGTTAAAGATATTCAGTTTAAGCAGGTTGAAAATGCATTCATTATTTTGTCCATGGGATTACTTTTTCTTGGCTAACTGTACTATAAAGGAAAAACTTAAATTAGGTTATTTTCTTTTTCTTTTTTTCTTTTTTTTGCTTAAAGTCTTTTATTGGTACATTTTAGGTATACAATACATTTACATTTATCATTGGGTGTTTGTACCTGCACATGAAGTATCTTGGTTCTCATTTTTTCCCCATTACCTGTGCGCCATTCACCCCTCCACCCTTCCCTATTTACATACTTCATTTCCATTTTTTTTCTTTTCTCTAATTTTTCCTTTCTATTCTTCCCTTTCCCCATCTCCTCCCACCACCCCTGCCCCTTTGGACCTTTTTCTATTTCAAAGTATCAATTATTAGTTATTAATAATTAGATTATTTTCTTAACCAGTCAAGTTTATTTTTTTAACCAATATTTAGTGAATGCACAGTATGAATGTGATAGACATAGGGTTGTTTAGCTAGTGTAAAACTTGTTGGATGTCTACATCCTTTCTTGGGCATAGACACATCTGTTTTCCAGACTCCAACACAGTGCCTTACATGTCACAGGCATTCAACATATAGAGACAGCTGATCAAAACAGTACCCTCAAATACCTAGAGCAATTTAGAATGGCTCAGTCTAACTTCTACCTAGTGAGCCAGAAGGGTGGGACGGGTGATTGGAAATTGTTTCCGGAAATTCTTAACCATAGAACACCTATCCCACTGTCTTTAAGTCTTCTAAGGGCACCTTGTGCCGTAGTAAGTTGGGTTATACTGTACAGTTAAACTTCTTGACTGTGACAATGTCCAATGCTGGCACAATTCCTAAGATAAACAAAACCTTTTCATTTGCATCTGTAGCATCTCTAAATCTCTGTGAATACTTGCAATCACTTGTAAATGGTGAGTGATAGACTCCATGGCTCAAGTGTAATCAGAGAGCTGATGAAAATATAACTTCTTTAATTTTTAATAGACTCTCTCTGTCTCTCTCTCTCTCTCTTTCTTTCTTTCATCTTTTTCTTTCTTTCGTACTAGGGATTGAACTCAGGACCTTGTGCCTGAGAGGCAGGTGCAGTGCCACTGAGCTAAATCCCCGGCCCTAGATTTTATTTTTTAGAGCAGATTTAAATTTACAGAAAAAATTGAGCACAGTTCCCATATACTGTTCTCCTATCCTTTTACTTTTCTCTGTATTTGTATTGGTGTGGTAATTTGTTATAAATTGATGAGCTAATATGGATACATTATTGTTCATTAAAGCCTGCATTTTTTAGAATTAACTCTGTACAGTTATGTAGGTTTTGTCAGATACATTATGACTGCTTCAATTTTTATCCAGCATAAAGATTAAATAATATAAGATTCTAGTAGAATGAACAGGTGAGAAGCCAGTATAATTAAAAAATCAATTATGTGAATTGATGCTTTTCTATTTGTTCTATTGGATAGGTTCTAACTTTTACTGTAACATACTTATAGATGTAGATTTATTAGTAAATTCTCACTTTTACACATATGTGTTTGGATTTATTGAAATAAATGAATAAACTGATCATAAGATTCTATTGAAATGAATAAAATGGATTATTAGACTATGGAAATATTTGCTAATAATAAGAGGATTGCTTTTACTTTTGGTTAAAGATCTAACAACAGAAAAATCGTTTTTTTTTCAATCTGCTGGTTGCTGAGTATTAGAGAATGCAAGGCCGTGTTTGCACAGGTCCTGGTATGCAGGGAGTATAGAAGAGTATTAACTGTTGATTATGATTCTAAGCTCTCTAACATTAGCGCTGTCAAAGCAAGTTTTGATCCCTGAACATGGGGGGAGAAGCTTAGGGAAAATGCCTATTTTTGCATAAGGTAGTTGGTGAGGAAAATTGTTTTCTGAAATGAGATCATCTAGTGCAGTTTCTCATCCCAAATCATGAATTCCCCTGTGCTGCCTGTCAGGTGGGTTTGCAGCTCAACTCTGTGGCAGGAATAATAACTCAATTTTTGTGAACTTTCCTACAAATGGGTGGCTCTAGTGGTTCAGAAGGTTTTCCTTAAGCTAAACCTGATCTTTTCACTTTGCTAATTTTTACAAGTATGTCCTAGTTTTCCATTTTGATGGTAGAAGGAATATGGTGATGCTAGTGTCCACTCTAAATTCATATGTTGAAATCTAATCCCCATTGTGATGGTGCTTTGATTAAAGGTGGGGCCTTTGGGAGGTGACTAGGTTCTCATGAATAGGGTTTTTACTTTTGCAAGAGGCCTGAGGGAGCTTGCTTGCCTCTTCCACAATGTCAGGATACAGAGAGGTATCATCTGTGTACTAGGAAATGGAACTCATCAAGTACCAAATCTGCCTGTGACCTGGCCTTGGACTTCCCAGCCTTGGGAATGGTGAGATACAAATTCCCTTGTTTAAGGTCACCCAGTTTATGGTATTCTGATACAGCAGGCTGAAAAGACTAAGAAAAGCTACCATACTACCTCTAATAGTGCTAGGCCACTAGCACTTATTGGATTCTTTACAATTTTGTGTTCCTTTAAATATGTCCTTGCCTATTAAAATAACTCTTAAGATTGTGATGCTTAGAATCAAAGAAATATAAATGTCAGGTATAGTACTAATATTAATGATTGTGTTTGTAATGATTGCATGCTTAGCTTTTATCTGTTTGACTTGAATAATTTTGAAGGTCTTTCCAACTTTAAAAATTTATTTATTGTCTTGTTTTTTTGAGACAGGGTCTCACTATGTAGTCCAGGTTGGCCATGAACTTGGGCTATCTGCCTGCCTCAGCCTTCCAAGTGTTAGAATTACAGGCCTGTGCCACCATACCCAGCTTCCTTTCCAACTTCTTTTTTTTGCTTAAATTCTTTTATTGGTACATTTTAGGTATACAATACATTTACATTTATTATTGGGTGCTTGTACCTGTACATGATGTATCTTAGGTCTTATTTTTTCCCCATTACCTGTGTGCCCTTCACCCCCTCCACCCTTCCCTATTTATATAGACTTTGTTTCCATTTTTTTCTTTTCTCATAATTTTTCATTTCCCTTCTTTCCTTTCCCCTTCCCCTCCCACTTCCCCTACCACTTTGGGCCTTTTCTTCCTATTTCAAATGATCAGTTATTTGTTTTATTCCTTATTTACACTTTCAGTTTCTCACACTAAGAAACTACTTGGTATTTACACGTGTGTCCTATTTATTTCACTTAAGAGTATGGCCTCAGTATGCATCCATTTTCTACAAATGTCTCTAGTTTCTTGGTCTTTATGGCTGAGTACTACCTCAAAGAACTAGGGCTAGAGGTCCCATTTGATCCAGCTATTCCCCTGCTGGGTATCTTCCCAAAAGAATTAAAAGAATCATACCACAGCGATATATGTGTACCCATGTTTATAGCAGCACAGTTCATAATAGCAAAAGCTTGGAAACAGCCCAAGTGTCCATTAACTGGAAACTGGATAAAGAAGATTGTTTTCTTTATAAAAGCCATTATATATAATGTGTGGATACATGTGTGTACTACAGACATGACTCTGTCACACTGGCTTTGTCATCTTGCAGTTGATTCAGTCACATCATTTTTCATGTAAGCTGCTGCTGTCATAGTAACTGCATGACTTTAGCCCTGTCCTTATTACATCCTCTCTTGTGTGTTTCTTTTTGTTGCTCAAGCCTGCATGGATGATACTGAATAATAATTCTATATCTGTTAAATTAGTAACTCACCAAGATCTATGTCAACTACAAATTTTATTACCATGATTCCCACATATTCATTTAATTTGTTCACAAAAGCTAAACTGGAAAGGGCTAACACAGAACCTTCCTCCTCGCCCTTTCTCTCCTATTTGACACTGTTCTCTCTGTTCATGAACAACTTTTGAACATTTCTGTTTTACCAACAAAGTGTCTACCTAATTGATAATATTTTTTAGCCTATACTTGTCTTGTTCAAAATATCATAAATGATCTGTCAAATAGCTTGCAAAAATATAATACACTGTGTCTACAGTAATTTCCACAATGCAGAATGAAGTGTTTTGTTTGAAAAGTGTTTTCCTTGAAGTGAGCTATACATATTGCTTTTTCTGTTTCTCTGGAGCTCCCTGATTCAGAGGGAGGTAACATCTCTCCCTATGACCTTCACATATGACACATGGAACTCCTGATGGCTCCTGCCATTGCTAGTTACTGGCTTTGATATTGTGTAAGTTCTTATAAACCATGGACTTGGGACACCATCCTAACTTCTGGCAAGATCAGACACATAGCAGGTGCTCCATAAGTATCCAAAAGGTTGTCCAATGAATGTGAAGAGAGAGGATCCAAAGTTATCCTGCACCGTTGGCATTTCTTCCAGTAAAATGTTGCCACCACGTAAAACTTTGGTTTACTTTGCAGTATGCATGTATGCTCCTCATCCTGTGGAGACATTGCAGGCTGGACACTGTGGGGAAACACCACAGTTGTTTGGGAGGTTGCCCTGGCCCTGTTTTTGTCCGACTCATCATCATTTCCTAGCCTATACCTCTCGGTTGGCAAAAAGAGGAAGTGAGTCCTTGTCTTTGGAATCTGAGGACACTTGATACACTCATTATGTACCCAGACACTATGGAATGATGTGCTTTATATCATCTCACTGAATATCGAGACTGATGAGGCAGGTATTTCTGCTCTCCGTTAAGATAAAAATATTAATTTTGGAATATTTAAATAACTTTGCACAGTGTCTTAGAGTTTAAATAAAGCTAGGGAAAGAATACAAGATCATTGAACTTCACAGTGTGTGATTTTCCTACATGTACTTTACCAGTGGAAAAGAAATGTATTTTCTGAAAGTAAATCATATTAAGTACAGTGTAGCATATTTTAAGGCAATTTCTTTACTGTGAGATATTATGGCATATTTCTTTAGTAAATGGAAAGCAACTTGGGGAAAGGTTGATTCTTCCCTTAATTATATAAAACAAATGATTTTACAATTACATGAAAAGCTGACTATTAGAGTCTAGCCAGTAGCTTGGCTGCTTGTCCAAACCTCACAGTGAAATATGCAGACTTTCTGGAACCACATATTAAAACCTCTGCAGTTGAATCAGCCCTTCTTTTTTCTGAGTAACCTAAACTCAATACTATTCAGCATGTCAAAGAACTCCAGGGATGAGATTTTAAAACCGGATGTTAAAAGGTGACTACTTGACAATCAGCACCTTAGTCTGCTGGTCACAGAAAGTGGCATTATTCTAATTCATTTTCTGGCATCTGGGTCTATCCTGCAGTGAGGTGCCCTGTTTTAGAGCCTTATAAAAAGAAATCAACTCCATATTTAGCATAAAACCAAGTCTACACTTGATGCTGTTTTTGTGTAAACTAACTCCACAGATCCCCAAAAATGGTTTTAAAAGAGTGTGTGGTTTCCAAGGTGACTATTTTGAATGACCACTTCATTTGGGGCATTAAATGGAGTTAATCTGACATGGATGTTGAGGAGTACAAAAAGCACTAAAGAAGTCAGGAAGTGTCCATGAGCACCCTAGGTCTGCATCCAGCTAACCGATGAACACCTCTGCATTCTGGCACTACTACCTGAGAGGCACCTTAAATTACCTAACTGTTTGGGCTTTACTTTTTCTTTCTTCACTTATAACACAGCTTGGATAACCCCTCCCCAACTGTTATGAGTAGCTAAGCTCCAAGTTTAAGATCACAATTTGAAATTAAGACTTTGAAGGGCCAGGGATTTAGCTTAGTGTTTCTGCCACCTGCCTCTTGAAAGCACAAGGTCCTGAGTTTGATCCTTGGTACAAAAAAAAAAAAAAAAAAAAAAGACTTTCAAATTTTTATGAAAGTTCATAATGTTAAGAATTAGCCTTGGTCAGAAATTCCACAATCACTTGTTTGTGTGTGTGTGGTCTTGCTATCTTTGTGCCCAGTTTGATATTTAAAAAGCAACAAGCTGAATGCATTTTTAGAGTTTTATGACCCCTGGAAGACTAGGAAATAACTTCTTGCTTTTGAGTATGAGAACCCAGATCTCAGTAGTTTCTACTGACCCTCTTTATCCTTAGAGCTAATGAATCAGAATAAAACCAAATAAACTCTCTAAGAGCTCAATATTTTACAAAGCGCGATGATATTTTAGATAGCCAGAAATAAAATCATGTATACTGTGTGTACAGGACTGAGTTGGGCAAAGAATAGGACAAGAATGTGCCAATTCTATCTACAAGCTCCAGGTTCTTTCTGGAGATAAGGTGGTGCCATGGATAGAAGACGGAAGAAATGAGAGCCAAGGACTCTTTCCTAACCTTATTCCATTTCTGCCTCCAGCAGAATAAAAAGCTGTGTAATTTTGGCCAAGCTGTTTAACCTCTCTTTGCTGTGGGTTTCTCTTTTGCAAAGTGGGGAAAAGAATAGAACCTACTTCTTAATACACATAAAGTACTCCTGAGGCAAGAGGCTATGTTGAAAAGCACAGCTCTGTGGCTGGAGTAGGGGATACTGGGGGTGGCAGTGGTACACGCCTGCATGCCTGGAATCCCAGCACTCCTGCAGGCTGAGGCAAGATAATTAGAAGTTTGAGCCCAGGCCAGGCAACACAACCTAGCAAGACCCTGTCTCAAAGTAAAAATAAGAAGGTTTGGGGATGTAACTCAGTGTAAAAGGCCCCGGGTTTGACCCCCAGAATGACAAAAATAAAAACAAAAAAAACCCAAAAACAAAATACAGACTCTAAAGCTAGGCTGCCTGGGTTCAAATCCAAGCTCTGCTGTTTTTTTGCTGTATGAATTGGGAAAATTAGTTAACTTCTGAGCCTTAGTTTCTCATTCCCAAATTGGGCAATAATAGTACCAACCTGATAGAGTTGTCAGGTTTTATTGAATTAACACATTCATAGTTCTATAAACAGTACTGACATAAAGAAATGGTATGAATATTTGCTGTCATATTTTTACTTGATTTCTGGAAAAGCATCAAGCATTGTAAGCACATGGAAATAAAAATTTTAACATTTCCAACATTTTATTGCTCTGGTTCTGTTAGGTAAAAATTATACAACAAGGATAATCATATCATGTTGAGATATTTCTTATTTTCTGTTTTTTTGGAATGTCCTTCATATAACATTTTTCTCTCTTTTTAAAGGTATATACTAGTATGTCTTTTACCACTGACTTTGTTACAATGACTTTGCTTCGAAGTTTACTTAAACTTAATATCATTTAATTAATCTCTGTACCCAATTTTGCTCTCCCTCTGAATGTAAAAAGTCAATGGTTTTTAAAGCTTGCAAACAAAAGATGCACACATATCAGGAGGATGACGAATGCACCAAACATCTGTTTAGGACAATTTTTGACTCTGCTTCTTCTCTTTCTCTAGAGCATTAATTTTAACATTTCTGCCATTCATTCATCCATCAGCATTTACTGAGTGGACTTGTCAGGCACCAGGATAAGTGCCTGCTGCAAAATAATGATTCTGACACTTGAATGATGTTTTACAGCTAATAGTTCATTTGCACATATACTAAATTCATTCAATCCTTAGAGGTACTACCTTCATCCCACCCGTTATCCCTCCCCTTTCAGCTTTCTATTTCTTTTAGTGTTCCTCATTCCTTTCTAGAATCTTTGAGGTGCAGAATATTTACTAAGTGCTTTGGTGGGGTGGGTCTGGAGAAAGCTGGTTGGAAGAGCAGGAAGGAATAAATGAGATGAGAATTTAGATTCAGAGGGTTCCAATATCATACACTTTGGGATCAAAGGACAAAGCATTTCCAAGGATACTGTTGCTTTCTTAGGAAAGTATAGAGTCATTTGAAAAGTAACAATGGCCAATGATGTACTGTATCTATTACTAGAAACTGAGTTGAAAGCGAACATAGGGCTAGTAGTTTTCCAAATCCTCCCGACTCCCTTTTAATTAAGCATATTTAACATAGAGGACACGATGAAGATACGATTCACTTTCCTGTATAAATACTCAGGCTCTGTAGCCCCAGAATCAAAGTTCCTCAATTATATTTCCTCATACATTCTGTGAAACCAACCAATAGGCAAGAAATAGAACATACAGAATTAATTTCTTATTATTACTCAGCATGGATTTAGCCATAATGTCCCCTTCCTGTTTTCTCAGGGCCTTTGCCCTTTCTTTTCCCTTTGTCTAAAAGATCATTTATTCAGTCTTAAACCAGTTTCATTCATTATTATGTCTTGTACAGAACCTGGCTTCTATAAGGAAATGTTACTGGCTCATGGTGGCAAAGTATGTCCTGTCAGGAGGAGGAGCATGAGAGCAGTACAGAATGCTGCTGTGCGGAAGCACACAGTCTCTTTCACATCTGAGTTTGTACTCAAGGATCGCTTCAAGAGTGCTTCAGAGGTTTACAGGATTCAAGCAGATGATCCATTCCATAAACTACTGGGAGGCATTTTCCTTGTCCAAGCTCCTTTAACTTGCTTGGCCTCTTCCTGGAATGCTCTCCCTCCATAACATCACATGGTTGTCTCTTTATGATCACTGAGCTCATGTCACCTTCCTGCAGAATACTTCTCCAGCCACTTTATATAGACTGATATCCCTACTCATCCCTCTGTCTCATTTCCTTATTTTCTTTATGACATTTATCACCACCCAAAATGCACTTACTATCTGTTTCCTCACACGACTGTAAGCTCTAAGAAGGCAGATTTTTTTAAATTTTTTTTTTACATAATGCCTGGAACAGAGTAGTAGGCCCTGAATAAACATTGGTGAAGTAAATGAATGCGCACCAGATACTTTATCGAATGCCTATAATAGGTTACCTCTGTTCTAGATACTGCTGATATAGCGATGAATGAAGCAGAAAAAAAATCTCTGAACTCTGGAGTTCAAATTCTAACATGGGGAAAGTGACAACAAACAAGGCAAGCTGTCAGAGTGGGGCTGTGTGCATTAAACTGGGTGATCAAGAAAGAAGACCTGAGTAGAGAAGACAGGCAAATGGACAGAAAGACGGACAGAAAGATGTGTGCAGTTTGGAAGGAATCTTTCAGACAAAGAGAGAAGAAAGGGCAAAAGTCCTGAGAAAACAGGAAGGAGGCACTGGGGCTAAGCCAGCAAGCTCCTGGCAGAGTGGGTGGGGATGAGTCAGAGGCTGTGGGGGAACAGCGTCACTCATGGGAGGGTCTCTAGGCCACTGGAAGGTCTTAGGTCTTGGCTCTTGGGAGACAGGAAGCTACTGCAAGGCCCTGAGCAGAGTGACAAGTCTGAGGCTAAGATCCATTTTGTTGTTGTTGTTCTGGTGGTGAGATTGAAGGGGACAAAGGGGAAGGACATTTGGAGATCCAAGCAATAATTCAGGAAAGAGGTGATGGTGGCTTGATCCTTGATGGTGACAGGGAGATGGTGACGTTAATAACCTGAAAGGATCTTGCAGGTATAACACAGCATTTACCAATATAACTAAGAAATGATTAACAAATATGTCCACAATTGATACAAAGAAAGTTTTACTTGGATTTATAGGAAAGAGATCGGTTTTGTTAGGCCTGTGACACTGATGTAACAAACAGTACTACAACCACCTAGAAATTCAGCATTGGAACTTGGAATTTTCAAGTCATCTATTATTTATCCAAAGAACAGAACACAAAAAGAGTGGCAAAATACTTCCAGCATCAAAATCTGTACTTGCAATTAAGTGAGTTGGTTTGGGTCTTGATCTTAATTCAGCACAGTGACATGAGTGCTGTAATTGTTCAGTAGACATAAACATTTCAAAATGAAAATGACACTTATTCGTGAGGAGACTGTAAAACTCACTGGACAGTTACACAGAAGGGTAAACATTATTATTGAGAACAAAGATCTTGCCTGAGTCATCCTGATTGAAGGCCTCAACTTCAAACTGAGCCAGAAACTGCTCAGACCTCTCACGCTTTGCTTACTGGACTACATCACATCGAAGGGACCTTGATTATTCAACCTTGATTCTTCACTACCTGGCACTAACAAATAGCAGGTGCACAACCAACATTCACTGACCCAATGATTTCTCAATCTCTTTCTCTATCCTGTCAGTTATCAGATAGTCATGAATATGAAATTTCAAAATGTGCTCAGAGCAAAGGCAGAAAGTGTGTAAGCAATCTAGACGCCCCTTTTGCCTAGCTGGTGAGAACAGGCTTCCCAGAGAGGAGTCCTGTGGATTGCGATCTGACCAGTGAGTGCAATGTGCATGGAGCAACAGAAAACAAGGCCTTCGTATATACAAGTATCAGCTAGGGTGGTGGTGTGTACCTGTAGTCTCAGCTACTCTGTAGTCTGAGGCAGGAGAATAAGTTTGAGGCCAGTCTGGCATTTCAGCCAGACCCTGTCTCAATATAAAACAAGGGCTGGAAATGTACAGCTCAGTGGCAGAGTGCCTGACTAGCGGCAAATGTGAAGTCTTGGGCTCAATCTTGAGCACTCCCACCCCAAACCCAGACAGACAAGACATATTCCTCCCAATCTGGAGAGAACCTGGAATAGAGTGAAAAGATGGTGGCCAAAGGGAGCTCAAAGGCGTCACGGCCTTCGGGAGAATAAACACGCAGGCGCTGGAAGGTGGATTTAAAAATTAATTAGATCTGCATTTTCTGGCACAATTCACTGATAGTTGAAAGGTGTCATCGACCTTACTATTGCCCTTTGCTGGGGAGGAAAACTGCCTTGGTCACCCCCAAGACACCTTTTGCCATTTCAACTCAACGCCTTTTATTTTGAGGTTTCCAGACCAATGAGTCTGAAGCTGCACACAGAAAATAAACTCTCAGAAAGCGCCCTATGGCTGGATCCTGAGATTAGTCTTCTGCTTCTTAGGATTTTTCTAATCTGTATGGCAGCAACCTGAGTAAAATGTGGCTGCTTCCAGGATGGCCTGGCCCCTCTGTCTCTCCAGGTTTTTGTTTGTTTGTTTATTTTGGTCCTCTTGAGAACTTCCAGAGACACGAGGACTGAATGCAGCAGCGTCACTGCTGCACTGTTTGAAACGAGGAGTTCCGGAGTCCGCGGGTCCGAGGCAGCCACGCAATTTCCACTCGGCGGGCGGGGGACGCCAGAAAGTTCACGTCTCTCTTCCAGCCACCCTGGTGGGGAGGGCAGGGGAGGGGGCGCCTCTAGAGAACAGCCGTCTTCCCGAGCAGCCAGTCCGGGATGGGTGCCCTCGGGAAGAGGGAGAAAGTTGGGCGGGACGAGAAGGGGAGCGCGGGACTCGTGGAGAGGAGCCGAGTGTCCCCGGCGTGCGCGCGAGCTGGGGTGGAGCCAGCAGCCCCGTCGCCGCGTCCTGCGTGGAGATGCAAATCGGTCCCGGCGCTCCCCTCCCCCTCCCGGGGGGCGAGGCTCCGCCGCTCCGCCCGCAGCCGCCCACGCCTCCTCCTGCGCGCCTGGCGCCCGGGCGGGCGGCTCTACTTAAGCGGCGCGCGGGCCGCGACCCTGCACTCGCCTGGAGCGCGCGGCGCAGCGCAGCGGAGCTCACGGGGGTGCACGGCGGCGCGCTCGCACCGCACAGCTCTCGGAGGCGGCCGGGGTGCAGGGCTGAGCGGGGGTCCTGGAAAGGCGGCTGCGGCCCCGGAGCACGGCCTCAGTCACTGCCGTTGCCCCGGCCGGGACATCTCGCTCTGCCATGGCCCTGGCGGACAGCACGCGCGGATTACCCAACGGGGGCGGCGGCGGGGGTGGTAGCGGCTCCTCGTCCTCCTCCGCGGAGCCGCCGCTTTTCCCCGACATCGTGGAGCTGAATGTGGGGGGCCAGGTGTATGTGACCCGGCGCTGCACGGTGGTGTCGGTGCCCGACTCCTTGCTCTGGCGCATGTTCACGCAACAGCAGCCGCAGGAGCTGGCCCGGGACAGTAAAGGCCGCTTCTTTCTGGACCGGGACGGCTTCCTCTTCCGATACATCCTGGATTACCTGCGAGACTTGCAGCTCGTGCTGCCCGACTACTTCCCCGAGCGCAGCCGGCTGCAGCGCGAGGCCGAGTACTTCGAGCTGCCCGAGCTCGTGCGCCGACTCGGAGCGCCCCAGCAGCCCGGCCTCGGGCCGCCGCACTCTCGGCGCGGGGTGCACAAGGAGGGGTCGCTGGGTGACGAGCTGCTGCCGCTGGGCTACGCAGAGCCCGAGCAGCAGGAGGGCGCCTCGGCCGGGGCGCCGTCGCCCACGCTGGAGCTGGCGAGCCGCAGCCCGTCCGGGGGCGCGGCGGGCCCGCTGCTCACGCCGTCCCAGTCTCTGGACGGCAGTCGGCGTTCTGGCTACATCACCATCGGCTACCGCGGCTCCTACACCATCGGGCGGGACGCGCAGGCGGACGCCAAGTTCCGGCGGGTGGCGCGCATCACCGTGTGCGGCAAGACGTCGCTGGCCAAGGAAGTGTTCGGGGACACCCTGAATGAGAGCCGGGACCCCGACAGGCCCCCGGAGCGCTACACCTCGCGCTATTACCTCAAGTTTAACTTCCTGGAGCAGGCCTTTGACAAGCTGTCCGAGTCAGGCTTCCACATGGTGGCGTGCAGCTCCACCGGCACCTGCGCCTTTGCCAGCAGTACCGACCAGAGCGAGGACAAGATCTGGACCAGCTACACCGAGTACGTCTTCTGCAGGGAGTGAGCTCCCTAGACCCCTCGCGACTCCAGCGCCCACTTCCCCTCTTCCTTGCTGCGGGGATAATTATAGGTTACCCCCACCTGCCCACTGTTCCCCGATTTCTCCCACCTTCTCCAGTAGCTCGGCCAGACTTGTCAGCCCTCACTGCAGAATCTGCAGCCACAGATCCTCTGGGCTTCGTTTTCTGTGGACCTTGCTAACCTAGAGCTCTCAGACCTAGTTCCCATCCCACCCTTCCTTAACTCCCGGCCTCAAAGCACCCTCCCCCACCATTGTACTTCAGCTTGGACCTAGTGGGGCAGCGTGGCCACAAAGTCACCAAGTACCTGGGAAAAATGAATTGGGGGGTGTCCAGTGTGTAGAAGATTTCTTGAAATCTCAAGCCTTTTTGACTCATATGCGTTTTAAGAGCTAGAACTGATAACACTGTCTGGGAGAGTGGTTTTTTTTTATTTTTTTATTTTTTTTAAAGATCATTACAGTCTCTTTAAAGTAGTTTTAGAAGACTGAATGGAAGACTTCAATACTGGAATTAAGACCCCACGGAGCCAATTCAGTGACTGTAAATGAGTAAAGTTTTGATGAGTTGGAGGTAGAAGACTAGTGCGGGTACAGTGAAAGATTGGATGTTTGGCACACACAATAGGTCTTCGCCTGTGGTTTAAACTTGTAGAAAGAGAACCTCCTGCCTGCGGGGGCGCCCTTTCTCCTTGGGCCCGTTCCGTGGTTTGATATGGCAGCCCTCATAGGCTAGAAGTAAAGGCGCTGGCTGCCTCCTAAGAGGGCGAGCCGCTGGGGACTCCAAGCGCTGCGGGGTGTTAGGTGGCAGTGACTAAATGCGGCCGGGTAGTAGTGTACGTTGTTGTGGACAGTAGGACCATACAACCATTAGCTCTAGGAATGGGGGGTGGGTTGGGAGGGAGGAAAGAGGGGAGGAAGGGTGGGAAGGGAGGAGCAGACATACTCATTTATTATCTGAAAATTGGAAGTCTGTACCAAAGTTTGAGGACATGCACATTTAAAAATTACAAAACAAACGCAAACTTGCAAAGCATTTTATTGAGATTAATAACAGACCTAACTGGTAGTTCATTAAACTGCTTTGAGTCCTAAACTTAGAAGTTGTTAGTACTCGTATATCCTAACCAAAGAGTAACCCAGTACGGTTTTAGTTTTTGAACTTCTGTTTTATGATTATAAATCCTGATTTAAAAATCTATTTACTTGGGCAAAATCTTTGGTTTTGGTTACTTAGACTTAAGGTTTCTTGTTAAAAATCTTAACTTTCTCTAAGCCCAGCTAATGTTGACTTCTGGGCAAACCTGAAAACCTGGAACATGTCCCTTCTTTCATGTAATTTGTTTGAAAGTAAAGTGGAATCTTTTCAAGTGACAGAGCTGCAGAAAAATATAAGCACTGAGGGCTGCCCATCTGTAGATGGCTGTAAAAAAAGAATATTTTAAACGAGGGCAAATAAGTACTTAAAAGTGAGCTGAGCAATAAAATGGCGTTTTAGATAAATGCAACAGGAACAGGAGACCTGGTTGCCTTATGCCTTTACTCTCACGTGGAATAAATTCCTAGTGTATATCCTGTGTATACCTTAAGAGAAGGGATTCAAATCCTCCTCATACTGTGAGGCATCCTTTGGATATTCTGTGATGATGGAGAAGCCTTTTTGTTTGTTTCAGCATCTTTCTCTGAAATATGTTTTTAAAGATTTTATAAGACTCGTTTTCAGTGTTTAGTGCTATTTTTTCTTTAAAAAAATGAATCTTGTACTGTATCTTACTATGTTCATGACATGTTACAAATTGGAACAGTTTTATTCTTAGACACGTGATTCAATCTGTATATACCATATATAAACATTTTACAAGAATTATTTAGTTTTTTAATTCATTTACTAATGCTATAAAATTTCCTATATTTACCCCCTGTAACTTGCATCAGATGGTGTATATAACTAAAACAACATGTTCTGTCGAGTTTCTTATGTTTTTGTGTATGGGAGATTGGGCCAGGAAAAATTATGTAATTGTAAACTGAGTTTGTGCCATACTTTTTTTTTTTTTTGGCTAGGATCTTAGTTGTATATTAATCATATGTTCATTAAGTTTCTACTTAAAACCAAGGTACCTGTAATTTTAATTCACTAATTCATTTTCATTGGGAAATAGAGGTAAGTTCTAGTTACATATTTTAGAAAAGTTAGCATTATATACAAAGACTAATTTTAGGGGAAATGGAAGCAGAAACCTAGGAAGTTGTTTGCTTATATGTTGAGTTATTCTCTGACTAATACATCAGAACTTTGTTTCAGGTCTGAAATGGTTTAGATCTGTCACTCACTGACCCATCATGTGTCACAGAGATTTCTCTACCCCATGGCATCCTTGTTGGATTGCTCAACAAAAAAGCACATGGTTGAGAACATCTTTAATACTGACAGATGGCATGACTCCGCAAATCTGATTCTGGTCAAGTCTGCCCAGCTCCAAGAGGCATAAAAAAGATGCTAAAGTTTTGTCTCTGCCAATTGACTCTTACAAGTTTCACCTTGTAAAACTTTGAGTTGAACTGTCTCACTGTCTTACACATGGGCATCTTAGCTGTCCCACCCCTAACCCCGATCCTGCGTTCTCTACGTTATTTAATAGACTGGGAATTTAATGTTAGGGACTGTAAACCCACCTCTTTTTTTTCTAAGAGTCACTGTGCCCTCTGAGGTTAGGTAGTACATGAAAACTGTCTACTTTCAGTGGTAAAGACTGAGCAGGCAACTTATTTTATGTTGGGTATATAGTATAACTAAAGAAAGATGACTTGGCATGAGCACTTTTGGACCCTTTTTCTCCATGTGCTCCGGACTATAGAAAGAGACCTTAAGGTCTACAAAGTGGTCTGAAATGTTGGTCTTCACTCTTGAGCTGAAATAAGGTATCCAGTGTCCATTTGAATTAGCCCTGGAAAGACACCATTCAAATTACCTGGGAGAATGTTGTAAACTGTTCGGGTAATTATGACTGCAGTGTCTGACTCAGAGAGGCAAGCATTCACATATGTTGCTCTAATTACTGCATAAATTAACATAAATGTGCATAAATGTAACTGACATTTAAAAGCCATTGACAGTGATGGCTAAAAAAAATCAGGTACCATGTTTTATGTTTTTGAACCAAGTATTTGACACATTGCTTTGTCATATATGTAGACTAGGAACCATATCCTAATTTTTAAAATACTATGCTGTGGAAAATTTCCTTGACGGTATGAGACTTAATTTTTTTTCATTTTTAACACTTTTTATTCTTGTGTTTCTTATTTGGATCTTGAATTGATAGCAAAGTGATAATTTATACTACTGCCAAACTTCTCTTTCAAACAATTATGAGAAAAAAATATATAACTTGTTGTTTCTCTGAGGAAATGCATAATGTGTTCAGATCAAATGGACAAATCCCAGTGCTCATAACATATTCTAATTTTTATTGGAATTTTCCATGGAATGTTACTACTACATTAAAGCCATGTAAGGTGAAACTTTGATAATTTTTTTACTGTTCAAATTATGGTAAATTCCAGTCTAATATTAACATAATTTTGTACTACTACGTGAAAAATAGTAATTTACATGCAGACATTTAGAAAAATATTGATTGGAGAGGTTGAATTCCTTAAGACTTTCATTTATAGTCTAAAAGTACTATACATAATTGACTTATTTTAAAAATAGTAAACTGAATTTTTTATTGTAAACCTATCAATGTTGGTCCTTTGTTTGCAGTTTCCCATTTTTCTTTCCTATAAATCATATAAAACATGAATTAATCTTTTTAGATGACCCAAGTCTGTCTCTTGAGAAATGAATAAAATATAGTACTCTTATTACCAGTTATCTTTAGTACCTGAAATAGGTTTTCTTATAACCAGAAACAAGTTACGTTGAAGTTAACTTTTCTTTGTCAGAATTTGGGACAAGAAGAATCTAAAAATATTAATGCTCGAGGATTTAGATTCTCTGATAATACTGAGGATTTAGATGGAAGAAATTCAACCAAAATGTCTCTACTAGAGTATAATCTTTTGTGGGAAGAAGATGAACTTGTTGACCAAGAATTCTTATTACTTCTGCATTTTGTGATTTTCTTCCAAGCTAGTTTTTAAATTCTAAATGTGTTTTGAGGTATGTGGACATTAAGTGTAACATAAACGATTATACAACTGTCTTTGTCAGTTTATAGGCAGGTGAATTTTCTAATACCATTGAATAGAAATGAAAATTCACTGTGACCACTCAAGCAACATTAGTGACCTTTTAATGACAAAAGGTTAAAATATTCTTCATGGATGTGAATTTTGAAAATGTAATTAATTTATAAACAGCATTTGAAAATGTTGTTTAAATTTTTCCAGGCATCTGAAAAAACTCATTTGCTAAATAGCATAAGATTTCCACATAACTCTCTGGGATTCTGAACTTGTTGAAAATGTTACATGTTAAATGATACATATCATTGAGCCATTTTTTCAAAAGGGGAGAGGAAAAAATATAAGAGAATCTGACTTTTCTAACTGAAAGCCAAGAAAGGAAAAAAATCCCTCTCTTTTTAAAAAAGACTGATGAAGTCTTTTCAGAGATGCCTGAATTTTGAGAATTTCTTCAATCATCTAAATGGTCTAGAGATTTTTGTTTTCCCTGTTCACAACCAGTTGTATAACAAATACTCGATACTGTTTTCCTCTCTGTGTGTGAGGTAGTGAATCATTGATTATGTGACTTGTTATGTATTCTATTAAACACTGAAGAATAAAGCATTCACTCCTTTAATTATTCCTCTTGACTCCTTGATGTGGATTTGCTCAAACACTGGTTTAATTTCATTTAAAGAGCTCTCTACTAAAAGTGCTTTCCAAACTGTCGTAGGACTAATGATGAGCATTATGCCATCAGAAAATCTCCTTGGTGAATAATTGGCCAGCTGGGCCAGGCGTGAGCTGGTGGTTTCTCCAGAGTTTATTGCCAAGAACACATAGGCAGTTAGGGTACTTACTGTGGAATAAAAGTCCTTCACAAGCCTCCGTCTTTGCAGCATATGCCATTGTTGGGAACATGGAGACTGTAAGTAGAAATGGTGTGTTGAAAACAAGTGAATAGCAGCTGTGAACTATGCCTTAATTAAAAGTACAATTTATGAAGATAAGGGTCTCATGAATGTTGAAAAAGAAGACACATTTGGATATAGGGGTTCTGTACTGTTCATGTCCAGTCTTTGACGTTCTTGTCTCTATAAAGTGAGCACGGTGTTACTCAGGGAAAATCACAGAAACCTGGGTCTGCTGGATTATGGCCCAGGAAACTGGAAGTTGGGTGGGTACAATGAGCCAGGCTTCACCCTTCCCATTTTTTTTTGCCTGTACTTCCCCTATATAGCTTCTGTTTTGTATACATAAATATACATGATTAATTTTTACTGTTTTTTGCTGTGCTGGAGATCAAGCCCAGGGTCCTGTGCATGCTAGGCAACACTATTGCTGAGGTACATCCACAGCTCCATATAATGTATGTTTTGAAAATTTAATATATAGGGTGAAAAATCTAAGCAGTATAAGAATATATCTAATAAAAAATGAATCTCCATCTTCTAGCTCTTAGCTTTCTCAGGGGGAAACACTGGTATATC
>NW_004624751.1:23594384-23616584 GCF_000247695.1 Heterocephalus glaber
ACAAGATCCCAATGATGAATGTAACTGTATTTTATACTTAAAATGTACCAATAAACTTAATGGGGGAAAAAAAAGTTTTACTTAATTCCCGGAAATTAATGGGAAATTGTCATTAACTAAGAGAGAGCAGACAAAGGGAGTCATATCTTTTTTTTAAAGGCTAAAGTTAAAATTGCCACACTTTTTAATGAAGAATGATGAGGAACTCATTCCTTTAATTGTAACATACTATTAACTTACAGGGAAATTTTAAAACTAGGACTCAGAATTTTATGAAGTTATTGTTAGAGGGTTTATGAAGGAAATTAATCTTAGAGATATATTTACTAATTTTTATCACTGTTCAGTTCTTTTTTCTCAGATAATAAAAATGTTTGAGATTCTAGCACAATGTAGAAATGTTTTCCCAACTCCAAAGTTTATAACTTTTTGATAATTTAATAAATATTTTCTTATTTATTTATTTTTGGTACTGAGACTCAAACTCAAGACCTTGTGCTTGCCAGGCAGGTGCTGTGCCATGGAGCTACATTCCTGGCCCTGCTTATTTATTTTTGAAATTCAAAGGACAAAAGTCCTTTGACTTAGTATCATACATATTAAGTTACATAACTTAATATCATATATATGTCCCAAAGCCATAGTCCTTATGAGCTATGGACAGCTACAATAAACTTTATTAATCAAGGTAAGATTATGGAAAAATAACCTTCCTTTTTTTTTGGTACCAGGTATCAAACTCGAGACCTTGTGCTTTTGAGGCAGGTGGCAGAACCACTGAGCTGAATCCCCAGCCCAGAAAAGTGAACTTTTAAATAAAGCTTTATAAAACTTTTATCTTCCATTTTGGATTTGGTAAAACAAAAATAGTTTAGTCTAAAAGGAAAAGACTTTAAAAAAAATAAAATATGAATGCTTTTGTTTTAATATCCTTTAATCATTGAACATAGCATCTTTTAAAATGAAATAAGATCTACTTGTTAAAACTACATTTCTATTTTACAGATACAAAAACATACTAGTCAGTTAACAACCTATACTCTATATTCTGTTGAAGAAGAAACTTTTTCTTCTTTAAGTGTCCATGAGCTGTTGGAAGGGAAACAGAGGAAGAGCAGTGTTGTTGAAGCATTGAGTAGTTTGCATGTGTGGAACATAACTATGAACAAACAAGAATGTCTTATTAATATAAAAATACAATTTTTAAACCTATATAAACACTGTTCTTCAAAACAATAATTTCAGGAGACAGCATTTAGTATTTCAATAAAAGCTGTAGGAAATCAACTTAATATTTAGCAGAAAGGAGGAGTTATCTGTTAAAATGTTGATATTGGAGAAAATGAAAAACTTCTGGAGAGGGATGTGGTGATGGTTGCACAACAATCTGAATTTCTATGTTGCCACAGAGCTGTATATTTCTAATGGTAAAATTTATATTACATTTATTTTACCACAAGAAAAAGTATGGGCTTAATGAAGATAAAACATAGAATGTAGACAATTATAAAGAGAAGAATAACTTTTGTATAAACCTACAAAGAAATGTGACATTGAAATCGCCTCCAGTGACAATGAGAACCTGTAGAAAGTCGCTCCTCTGGTTCTGCTATGCCCAGTAACATAATGCTCAGACATATTAGCAATTCATCACTCGAGAGAGTTATAAATCCCACAATAAATTAGTCCACCAACTTTTGGTAATCTTCTAATTTCTAAAAAGTTGAGAATATGTGTATGTGTCAGTGTGTGCTTAAATTTGCATTATGTGAATTTTCTATTTTGGGTGCTTTGTCTCTCTCCATTAGCTCAAATAATTAAGAGTTGGTGCTCAAGTTGAATTGAAATGAAATTTCACCCAATTTGGAATTTCAATGGCCTTTGCAAGAACATTATAACTTTCATTTTACAAGTCAGAGGAAGGCCTGAGCAATTGCTCAGTGGGTTAAAATTAGTGTTTAGAGTCAGAAACTAAGCTAGCATTTCTAATGTTAAGAAAGGTTCTGATCTATGTTCTTTCTATTAACAATCTCATTATATAAATTCATTTAATGTTTTCAGGGTTTATGCCATAGGCTTGTCTTTATAGAACAAAGATATGTAATGGGGAAATCAGTTATAATTTTTTCTTAATGAATATATTTTATTGTTAACTCATAATAGTTATACATATTTATGAAGCACAGTGATATAACTATCCTACATACAATGTGTAATGATCAGATGAGGGTAATTTGCCCAGCAATACAAACATTTATCATTTGTCTGTGTTGCTAACATTCAAAATCCCTTCTACTAGCTATTTTGAAATATACAATTAATTATCATCAACCATAATTACCCTACTGTGCTATAGAACATTGGAAGTTATCCTTCCTATCCAGCTCCACCCCTGTACCCACTAATCATCTTCTCTCTGCTTTCCTCTTATGCTCACCCACAGTCATAATTTTGAAGAGACTTTGGAATGCATAGATTCTGCATGGCTTGGAAATATACACTGGGATGGATTCTGCACACTCCTCATGAGATTCTCTTGCAATGGGAGGTTAAAGATGGCCTTGCAGTCCTAAGAATGTCTCAGCTGCTTTGGCATGGGATCCTTTGGGAAGTAACTCAAAGCTGAAGGCTACCAACTTGGGAAAGGAGATGTTTCAGAGTAATGGATTATGACTGATGGGTTAAGACTGAAACTCAAAAAATATATATTAATATATATGTTATGTATTAAATACATATTATATAGCAGACCACATAGGAATCAAACAATTGAAGCAGGTTGAGAGATTTTGACATACAGATAGAGTTCTCAATAGGGTGTGTGTGTGTGTGTGTGTGTGTGTATGTGTGTGTTGGGGATAGACAATTCTACCCTGTCCCCAAGAAATATTTTGCAATTTCTGGAAACATGTTTGAGTGTCAGAAGTTTGGGGAAGTGTGATACAGTTGTCAAGTGAGGAGAGTGAGCCACAAATGCTGCTAAATATCCTACTAATATACAGTACAACATGCTTTCACCCCAACACAAAATTATTTGCCCCTAAATGATGACAGTTCTGAATTCCTGTGATAGAAAGGAGGATATCTAGGTGGACAAGGGGATAGCCATAATGAGGAGTTTGTCTCAAATACAGACCAAAGAGTTGAATTTTATTGAACTGTAAGATGAAAAGATTTGCATAACTTGTTATATTTAAGATGGGCTAAAATGAATGTGAGGAATACTGGGTGGGCATTCCACTGGGCAGATTCTTAGAAAGATAGATTTGTCATACTTGTTGCTGTGGTTTGGAGGTTGCTCAAAAGCCCATTTGTTCAAGGCTTGGTCTCCAGCCCATAGTGCTACTGGGAGGTGGTGGAACCTTTAGAAGTGAGGCCTAGTGGAAGGAAGTTAGGTTATTGGGGGTGTGTCCTTGAAGGGGGCATTGGGACCCCAGCTCTTTGCTTCCTGGCTACCAAGAGATGACTAGTTTCCTCCACCCTGTGCTTCCACCATGATATACTACTTTGACGTGGGGCTAAAAGCAACAGGCCCAAGAACTCATGGGCTGAAACTTTTGAAACTGTGAGCCAAAACAAACCTTTCCTTCTTTTAAGTTGTTTATTTAAAGTATTTTGTCACAGTGATAGAAAGTTGACTAACATAGTTGGTGTGCTATAGGAAAACACGAGAGATTAAAAAGTATCAAAGCTAGAAGGTAAAACAGTGGTCTCCTTCTGCACCCTTTGCAAACACTTGGGGAATGAAAAGAAGCACTGATGCTTGAGTCTGATTTCCGATCAAATGAATCCAACTGTTTGGGGATGGACTGTGGCCCTCAGGTACAGTACGTGGATAGGCCTTTTCCAAATGTGTTTCATGTGCAGCTAAGGTTGCTAACTACTGTCTTAAGCCAGTGAAATCTACAATGAAGAAATAGGGTGACATAAGCTGACACCTGAGCTTAGGGACCACTTGTTTTTTAAGCATTTTGCTACCTGCCCTTTGGAGATGCGTTGGGTTGCTGCTGAGAGGTTCTGTCTGAAGGTGAGGTTGGGCTTTGCAGAAGCTCTTGAGATTTAGATCCTGAAGATAAAGGAGGCAGAGTAGGGTTGGCAGGGGATCCCTTCTTATTAGTGATGAGTGACTGAACTTTGAATTTAAACTTCTATGAAGTCCTCTGATTACAGTACTGACTGAGGTTGTACTTTGAAACGAAATCACTTAGGAGTAAATATAGTGTTAAGTAAGCTTCATAATAAAAAATATTTCATATATATCATATATTTCAGTATTTTGAGGGGAGAGGGAGAGAGAATGAGAGAGAGGGAGAGACAGGGAATGATATTATAAGAGAAGAAATGAAAAGCCATCAAACTATGCATATCTCAGGAAAAGTACAGAATTTTCTGTACTGGTACCTGGTAAGCACATCCTATTTTCCCACCCCCATGTCGGATGAAGAAAGATGAATAGGATACAATGGCACCTTTCTCATACTCCCCTTCAGGGGAGCATCTTTTATCTGCTTTTTCCAGATCTGAGAAAACATTCCTTTCTAGCAGAAAGGCAATATGAGTGAAAGCATCCTTTGTCTGCAGATTCCTGGGACACTTTCAAAATTAGTGAGTAAATGATGGGTGGTGAGAATCTGCTCTGATTTCATTTGTCTCTGGCAGGGCCTGGTGGCAATTTAATATTCTTTATTATTATTTTATATGCAACTTCCTTCCTAGCTTATGATTCCTGTCAGGACTGTATATTATTACCCATTAGTCATTTTTCTTGGGTTGGCCCAGAATGCTTCAAAGGAGGGCTGGTAAATCTCAGTAATTTTGCTTACAATTTGATTTGTGTTCTCTAGAATCCCAATTTAGTTTCATCAGCAAATCTCAACATACAGCAGCTGGGCCTGGGATGGGATCATTTACATACCTTAGCAGCTGAAAGCTAAGCACTAGGAACCCAGAATCTGGCCAGTTATTTTCCTAGAGCCTCACTTGACTTTTTGAAATAAACTCTGTCTCCCTATTTGCTTCTGTCTGTTGAAACTGTTTCAGTCACAATATCCAGTGCATATTTTTTAAAAAAGGGTGGTCTCCATATAGTTAGTGAACTGAAACATTTTCATAAAAAGCCTTGTAGGGTAATCAGAGAATGTTTGTCAGGTAAAATTATTGTCCCTTCCAAATTGGAGAAAAGACCACTTCATTAACAAATGGTACTCAGAAAACTGAATATCCATATGTAGAAGATTGAAACCAGATCCCTGTTGTTCACTCTGTCCAAAAATTAATTCAAAATGGATCAAAGGCCTTGATTTGAAATTGCTATAAGAAAACATAGGAGAAACACCTGCATCATAGGCACAGGCAAAGGCTTCCTGATACGACTCTCCTTGCACAGGAAATAATAGCAAGAATCAACAAAAGGGATTACATCAAATTAAAAAGTTTCTGCACAACAAGAAAAGTGAAGAGACAGCCTACAAGTGGAGAGAAAATCTTTGTCAGCTATTCTTAACAGGATTAATTTCTGAATCTCAAAAAATTAACATCAAAAATCAAGTAGCCCTATTAATAAGGGAAGGCAAAGGAATTGAACAGATCCTTCTCAAAAGAAGAAGTACAAATGGTCATAGCATATGAAAAAGTATTTTACATTTTTAGCCATTAGGGAAATACAAATCAGAACTACATGGAAGCTGGGGAGTTAGCTCACTGGCACCACACCTGCTTTGCAAGTACAAGGTCCTGAGTTCAATCTCCGGTACCAGGGGAAAAACCCCTCCAAATAACAAACAAACAAACAACAACAAAAAACCAACAAAAAACCAACTACATGGAGATTCCACCCCAGTCATAATGGCTATCATCAAAAACACAAAAAAACAATAAATGCTGACAAGGGTGTATGGCCAAAGGAACCTTTCCACACTGCTAGTGGAAATGTAAATTAATAGAGCTCTTATGGAAATCAGTATAGAGTTCCTCAAAAAACTAAAAATGGAACTACCATATGCATAGCTGTACCACTTTCTATCTATCTGAAGGAATTACAGTCGGCATACTACGGAGACACCTGTGTACCCATGCTTATTGAGGCACAACTCATAGTAGCCAATATATGGAACCAGCCTAGTTGCCCATTAAGGTGAATGGATAAGGGAAATGTGGTTATATACACAATGGAGTACTCTTCAACTATAAAGAAGAGTGAAATTATGTCATTTACAGGAAAACAGAAGGAAATGAAAATAATCATGTTAAGAAAAATAAGCCAGACTCAAAGACAAGTATCATATGTTTTCCTAATGTGTGGAATCTAAAAAAGATGACATGAAATAGGAGGGAGACTATTATTAGACAAGAGAAAGAGAAAGGGAAGAGTGGACACAGGTGTAAAGGAAGGTAATGGGGGATGAGAAAAAGGAGTTAATATATCATTGAGAGACCATGATGTTGACATGAAATTATTGAGGTGAAAAGGTGTTCACTACAATTTTAAGTGAAACAGCAGGTTATAAACTAGTATATATGGCTTGCCAACTTTTTATGTATACTAAAATGCATTAATTTATGGAGATATCAAATAATCATCTAGAATGGTGTTCATTTAACTGTTTTAATCTATGGGAGTGAGATGCTGAGCACACTTTTCTTTTTGTTTAAAGGTATTTTTTGACTTGTAGTATTATAAAATGTTTCTAAGTGGAAGAAATGAAAAACTGCTGTAACTGTGTAAGCTGATAGATATGTTAATTAATTTGATTGTAATAATCATTTCACAACACACATGAATCTCAAAAGTGATGATGTACATCTTAAATATGTGTGATTTTTTTTGTAACTTATACTCAACTAAAAATAGAAGAAACATTGCCTCACCCCATTATAAGTATCTTTAATGTTAGATAAATGATAAAGGAATCAGCTTCGTAACTGCTCAGTGATTGGTCATTAATTCATAAACTATTGTATTGTGACTGAGCTCCCGAACGGGATCTCTAAACATCTAACATTATGCTGCCATGATGTGATAGGGGCTTTGTGTGAGACTTAGGTAAGATTTCTTTTCACTGTTTTCTTTGCTTATATTCAAAGTACTGGATTGTGGTCTTGACCTATGCGATAGTCTGAAGAATGCCCCCTGGCCAAAGGTATTTGCACCTTAATTCCTGGATTGTGTGTTGTGAACAAAGCATCTTTGTTAAGGACTGTGAGCTGAAGAACTTCTTCTGGGTTATCTGGGTAGGGTCTCAATGACATCACAAATGTCCTTTAAGAGACCAATAGAGGTTTATTTGAAAACAGAACAGGAGAAAGCCATGTGATCAAAAAATAGAGATTAGAGGGATTTAACTACCAGAAGGTGTAAGAGGCAAGGAATGGTTTTGGGAGGGTGGCCTTGCCAGCTCCTCAATCTCAGCATAGTAAAACTGATTTAGGACATCTGGCCTCTGGATTATGAGAGAATAAATATCTGTCAGTTAAAGCCACCAAGTTTGTGGTAGATTGTTAGCTTTTCCCGTGTGGTTCTTGGACAGGTAGTTTATTGATCAAATTCATATTTCTAGTATATCAGTATCAGGGTTCATTCTTCTGGAAATGAATTGCCAATTTACTTGATATTTTTCATTTGTTATCTCATTAATGATCCATATATTCTGAGTCCTTTCTGTTTGGGCAGTTGAGGCCACATAAGGTAGTTGGAATATATGATTATTTGGCCTGATAAAGCAATCCTTGGACATGTGAGCAAGTAATCTAGAAGACTCAATATTCCAGGAAGGAGAGAGAATAATCTCTGCTATGTATTAAAAATTTATCTTGTACCATTCGATGTCTCTTTTCAATTTCCATGAGATAGACTCGCTCAATTTTGTCAACATAAAATAGTATTTCACAAGATATCTTAGAATTGGAATTACACTTTTTAGAGCGGCTGCTGGAATGAGCTGTAGATTATTGAGATTCTAGGTTGAAGTGGGGAAAATACATGCAGAACGTCCTTTATTCACTTCAGTCCATGGCAGAGCACTGTGAGACTTCATCTTGACTCCCTCTACTGTTCTTGGGCGGCTGTACCCCAGGAGTCACTGAGGATAATGGGGGCTCTTGGGGGAGCCCATTTTTATACAAGTTGTGGTGCCCTTTGAAGTGCTTCAGAAAAACTAATGTAGTTTTTAGTTTTAGGCAAAGGTCTTGGAAATATGGATGAAAGAAATTGCTGGAGATTTAAAAATTTTTTCTTTCTAAAAGTACTACCTAAATTTTTCTATTGTAATAGTAAAGAAACATCATTTTATAGTCATTGACCCCTCATAAGACAGGAACTTCTTCTTACTGAGGAAAATGAGAGATTTATCATCAAGATGGAAAATTTGAAACAGTTCTCTTTTGCAAAGAATTTCAATACATGCTTTTTGTGGCTATGTTTGCCAAAATATATCCAGAAGCAAGTAGTTTTTAAAACTAGAAATTTCATAACAGAAATTATTAAGTAAAATTCTTAGTTAAATGTAAATGATTCTGTTTGCCCAGCTCAGGTGCCTTCCTAATGGAAATGGGAGAACTCATCAAAGACAGGTTTGAGTTATTTGTGTAGAAAATATATATGTAAAACTTAATTTTGTTTGTTAGTATCTAGGAGTTTACTTTTCATATGATTCCTCCCTTCCTTACATAATTCATTCCAAGTCACTGTGATAAGTAATGATTGAAGTAAATAAAAGAATATTTTTATTATTAAATTTTTCATTAAAGCCCTAATGAACTGTTAGAGACACAAAGTAGTTGTGGACAATATAGATCTGGGATCAGATTTAGAGGAAAAGTTGTTCACTATAGAATGGATCACCCAAAATTCTGTCAAAGCCTAGAATGTTACATTTCATCATGTTGGGAGATGGGTGAAATGGGTTAAATATGCCTTATCTGACATGGTTGGGATGAGAAGTGTTTCAGATTTTGATTTTTTTCAGGTTTTATAGTATTTGGCTATACATAATAATATTTTGGGGGATGGGACCCAAGTCTAAAATAAAATTCACAATTTTTTTGTATACACCTCTACACATAGCCTGAAGGAAACTTTATGCAATATTTTTTATATGCCTTCATTTTGTCTGAAATCTAACACATAAGTTCTGGTGTAAAATTTTCCTCCTGTGGCATCGAGTCAGTGCTCAAACAGTTTAGGAGTTTGGATTTTTGGATTAGAGGTGATCAACCTGTACATATATAATTTTACTTTAAAATAAACCTTGTTAATGAAAATGCTAAAGCATAATTATTGGCTCCTCAAGAGAATCCAGAATTGAACAGAGGTGGCATGTGAATTATGGATTTTCTTTTATCATAAAAAAAATTATGGAAATCTCTTTTATTACAACATTTTATATTATGCATATTTAAGAGAATGAGAATTTATCTAACAACCCACTCTGTGTTGTTTATTTATTTTATCTAAAACACAACATCCAGTTTTCTTGTACAACTAATTCAATATAATTAGCATATGACCAGTTGAATGATGTGCTACGATAGCATGTTATAGTTACATGCTATCAGTATGTTTAAACGTGTGAATATAATTTTTAAAATTAAAATTATAATGAAATCAGATAGAATTTCCCCTTCAAAATGTTTTCACTGTGTGAGGACTATGTTTTCTTTAACTGAGGTAATACGTATTGACTCAGCTACCAAATATCCAAAAAATACGGTAGATAGTTAAACAATCTCATATGACAACATAAAATAAATAAATATTTGATTGTGTTGTGGAAGGGGATGCTAAAGGGGAAATAGAAAAGCAGTTGCTTTGAAGTTGAGGCTAGATGGCTTATGTTCAGAGAAGTTATGTGGGTAACTGGTCTGTGTGTGGAGGAGGGAAGGGGGTCTGTGCTTGTGGGGAAGGTGAGAAGGTTTTGGGGGGGGGTGTGGTTAAAATCAAATGTAAGCATCTACTTGTAACTGTCCAGTGGCCAGGGCTTGGTGCATCTGCAAGCCCTGTGGTTCATTTCTAACTGCCTGCAGTTTGGAGTTCTTGTGGTCTGTGCCTCTCAGTCTCTACACTGTGTCAGAGGCTTGACTGAGAGTCAGCTGCTGGGGTTGAGATTCTCTCCGACTGTTAGCAGGGAAGGTGTGATAAAGCTGAAAATACAGGAGACCTAGTTTTGAATCCTGGCACTAACACTGATTAAAGCTGCGACCTTGGCAAGTCATTTATCTTCTTTGTGCTTCGGTTTTCTCACTATAAAATAGAAGTACTTCATAGTTCTGTTTTGAGCACTACATAAAATAACATATATAACAGCATCTAAAAGTGATTTGTAAGTTATTGGAACACAATCTTTTTTTCTTTTTCTTTTTTTCTTTTTTGTTAAACAACACCTTGCTGTTCAGCTACTTATTGATTCACCTCCTAGTGGCAGTATATACTCTAATGGGTCCCTGATGATATTTCATATAAAAAAATTTAAAATAGTAACAAATAAGCAGGAAAATTAAGGACTTTGTATGTGCATGTGTTTGCACATCATATGAATGTTGTTTGGCATCTTTTAATTTACTTCCTTCTATTTTCCTGTATTTTTTCTCAGTAGAAGGACATAAACTGAATGAAGAAAGATGGAGCTGAATTGGTTTCTTGACTGGACTAACCTTGGCTGAGGTTAGTGCAATTAATATAAATTTGAATGTTGGCATAGTGCTGACAACAGGGGCCTCAGACAAGTTTTGAATTTTATTTTGGTAACAATTTTTTAGTATCCCTTCAGTTGCTAGTTCCATTCTTACTTCCTACTATTTTTTTATTTCTGCCTCTGTAGAACCAGTTCATCATACTGTTTGTGGCAGTCAACAGGCCAAGGATCTCAAAAACCCAAGAGATGGGATGTGAATTAGGATTATATTTCTCAGGAGGACTTTCCCTTTGTAAAAAGGAGTGCGTTCTCACATTTAGCAGAATAAGTAGGGATGAAAAAGGGCCTTCTCCAATTGTTCTCTTTCTCTAAGAGCTTCCTAGGATCCCTTCCAGGATTTGCAGGTGGAGTGGAACACTTGTAAATGTAGGAAACGGAGATGATTTATTTCACTTGCATGGAGTTAAAACAAGAATTAGCTGAAAAAATTTCAAATCCAGTGGTTTTCCTACCTAAATCTAGTTTTGGATTTTTTTTCTGAAAAAGATTTGGCAACATCCTAACAAGGTAACTATTGGTCAATGACAAATAGCTGCCTCTAGAAAGGCAAATAATTGCCACAGTTCACTTCTGCTTTGCTAATTGCTTAAATTACCTGATTGCACTAATTTAAAAAAAAAACCCAAATTAAATTACCTATTTGTTTGCTTCTTGTAGTAGATGTTTGGATTTGCCACAGCCAAACTTCATTTAGCACTGCTTACCCACTGCCACCTCTTCTCCTGGATTCATCTTCCCTCTCCTGGTCCTGCCATCCACCCACACTGATAAGTTTTTCCAACAGAGCCCATGAGCTCAGTAAAAACAACTAGTCTTTAGAGAAAGAAGAGGGCTTACCATAGCAAACCAATCATATTCCAAACCACATACCATAATTTCAGAAATGTCATTTCGGTTTCTTGTTTCTCTTGAAAAGGGAATAATCTTATTTTGGAAACTCAAACTATAATTAGAGCATTGCAATGGTAGTAGTATTGCATTATGGAATCATTTAAAAAGCAGTGGGATTGATAAGGATTGATATTAAAAGGATGGAAAAAGATAAATTAGGCAAATTCTTTCCAAAACAATATGAGTGCACCCTATTAATTTGTTAAAAAATGGACTTTAGAGAAAAAATTGTCCAGGCATGATGTGATAATTTAAAAATTGGATGTGTACCTAGTAATGCCGCTTCAAAATATGCAAAGCAAAAGTGAGGAAGTTTTGTCATGGAAAAAGCAACACACAAAGTAAAGTATAAAGAGAAATAAACAAATCTATAATCATAGTGGGAGATTAACACATCTCTTTTAGTAACTAACAACAAAGTCAATAGAGAGAAAATCTGAACAATATATTAACAAATTTGATCTAGTGATCACATACAGAATAACCAGGAACTGAAAGATACATTTCTTTTTGAGAACAAATGGGTCATTTATACAAAGTGATATATCTTGTGTCATAATGGAAGACTAACAAAATTAAGCTATGAAAATAATGCAGAATATGTTTTATGACCACAAATGCAATTAAGTTAGAATCATCCACAAAATAATAACCAGAAAAAATCAATATATATGAAAATTAAGAAAGGTTTAAATAACCGATGGGTCAATGAACAAATCAAAATAGAAATGAGAAAGTATTTAGAAGCATACACAAAGAATGCAACTGCATATTAAAAACTTGTGCGATGCAACCAAAGCTGCACACGGAAGGAAATTTTAGCCTTAATTTAAGAAAGCCTTCAGAATATAGTTGAAAATACAGTTATGTTTGTAGAAGAATATAACTCATTAAAACTGGCTTAACATGAAGTAAAAACTCTTTTACAAAGAATACTCTGGATCCAGATAACTTTACTGGTTTTGCAAAATCCTTAAGAGGCTACTATTGAGTACCATTAAAAGCAAAGAATAGAAAAAAAAGTAGTGTTTACAATAAAGAATCCCTATGAGTCCATATGGAAAAGAAAACTTAGGAAAAGAGGCAAACAACTGAACACATTCACAAGAGAACCCCTCAAAAAACTAAAGACATGAAAAGACCCCCCCCCCATGTGTGTATAGCCATCCTTTTCTCTGGGGACCTCAGTGGAATTAGCTATCAGTACACATATTCTCAGCACATGGAACAGGATTTGGCTTATAGTAGGCCCTTGGTAAATATTTATGTTTACCTATAAGTAAGAATGTATAGTTGAAATCATCCTAGTGGAAGGCAGAAAGCACAAAAAGAGAGTGACCAGAGTAAGAAAAAAGCCAAAGATGAAACTCCAGAGTACTAACCTGCAAAGAGTGGATAAAGTTTAGGGAAGGTTGTGAAGAACAGGTAGGTGTATAACTGCATTTCTGGAGTGCTGTGGGCTCCCTCTAGAGATTCTTTTCTTGGTGTCCTGAACAAAGAATTGGACAAGACAAACAAAAAAGGTAGCAAGGTTTTACATTTGTTTTTTTCAGTACCAGGGATCAAACTCAGGATCTTGCGCAGTTTTACATTTATTAAAGTAGGAAAAGTATGCTCTACAGAGCAAGAGCAAGCCATTGAGAAAGAGAAAGCACAGTGGCCATGAAGTTAATGGCTGAGGTCTTTTGTATCCCCCCTATTCCTCAGGCTGATGAGAGATCTAGGCTGTCCTAGTAAAAACCTGCTGGATCTTGTGCTAGAAGAATTGGAGATAGCACTTTCTGGTTGGTCCCAGTTGCAGCACTTGGGAACTGTTTTTCTGTGCATGTGTTCAGCTCACACCCACTTGCCTGTCCAGCTGGCCACACCTTAATCTCCTGCTTCCAGTAGATGTAGAAGGGAAGCCAGAAGAAGAGAACATATCAATATCAACTAAGACATCTTTGGCTGAATTTATTATTAATATTATTATTATTATTATTATTATTATTTGAGACAGGATCTCACTCTGTAGTTCAGACTAGTCTTGAGCTCAGAATCCTCCTGCCTCAGGCCCCCAAGTGCTGGGATTACAGACATGTGCCACTATACCCGGCAGGAACTGAACTTCTGACTGAGAGTGCTTCAATATTAGTAGCAGCATAGTGTCTCACATACAGGAAGTCTGCGGGATGAGTTTCTAGGGTTGGTCAGTTCGTCATTTCCTCCATGTCCGATATCTGCATTAGCTTTTGGTGATTCTCTTGGCTTTTCTCTTATTAACATAAAAAAGCTGTTTCAGAGTCAAGCATTAAAAAATGAGTTAAAAAACAGGAATGGAGTATTAAGAGAAATTTATCCATGGGTGAAATGGCCAGAAATTGTCTATATGTCTAAATTCTACATTAATTACAGCTAAGGAGAATGAGACTTCCTGGCGTGCTTTGGATCAACATGGTTCATCCCTAGAGCAGGGAAAAGACCCACTTCCTCTGAACATACTGCTGCCCCAGTCTTGAACTCCACTGGCATTATGTTAGCAAGAGATTAGGTGTCAAGCATGTAGGCACAGGGTTATGCCTATGATAGATGCAACCAACAGCATATCCATTACCTAGCATGTAACAGGATTCTAGGGAACTGATGTTCAAAGAGTCAGCTGCAGCTAGGAGATCATTCACATAAAACAAAGATCAAATATGACTACTGCATTTGACAAAAGAGAGAATATTGATGGCAGTGTTGTGAGCAATTTTTGTGGAGTGTGGGGAAGAAATTAAGGCAAAAGACTATGTTATGGTGAGTTAAGGAAAAATGTGGGGGATGAGGGAATGGAGTAGGAATGGAAGGCAACTGTCTTAATTAATTTTCTCTTGTTGCTGAGACAAAAATACCCACAATCAAAGTTAAAGGGGAAAGGTTTATTTTGCTTAGTTTGTAGAGGTTTCAGTCTATAATTGATTGGCTTCAAGGCAGGGTGACAGAGGGGCAACAGTTCATGGCAGTGGAAGCAGCAAAAGCAATAAGAGACCTTAATAGTCTTTCTGCCCATCTTATCTTATTCGGACTTCTTAGGGTGGGTAGCACTCACACCCTTAATCCTAGTGTCTTCAGACCTACCCCCACCATGAATCAATCACACACTGTAGATTCAGCCACCTCCAAAATAGCCTATGACCACATGAGGCTTTGGAGGGACATCTAGGCACCAACCATAACAGGAACTGAGGTCTTGGCTATGAGGGAGTTGGCCTGGGCCTCCTGCTTGTTCTAGCTGGGAACTTTATCCACTCTGCTTCCTGACCAGGATGTGCCAACGGTGTCATTCTCTGTGTATTTTAGAATTTAAAAGATAATTCCCTTGTCTGATAATGTTAGTTTATTACTTATTCTTCTGATCATTCTTGTACTTTTCTTTGACCCTTCTTAGTTCCAAAATTTCCTTCAAGAGAAGTGGCAATGAAAACTACAGTGTTTATAGATATTTAAGTGTAAGCCAATGCTTTCATTAAATTTAAAATAATTTATTTCATATTATAAAAATGATATTTGTTCATCTACAGCACAAAAAATGGAAACATGCAGAAGGAAAAGTAGAAATTACATCTATCCTAATCCTTTCAGGAAATTAGAGATAATATATTGGTGTGTTTTCAATTAGTTTTTTCCACCTTCTGCCTATATGTTTGTATAGTGAAATAGTGTATATTCTGTTTTACAATCTGCTTTGTTCTTTGATATATGATGAGATTCTCATCTCATAAAATGTCCTTGTTAAATAGAATTCTTTGATTAAAATATTTTATTTCATGAACAGGTCATTTAACATTCTATAATTGCTAAACTTTATATTGTTTCAATTTTCCTGACATAATTTTGTTTGCTTATTACATATGATCTTGAGGTAGGTTTGTAGCAGTGTAATGAATAGGCTAGAGTATTAAATAATTTTAAGGTTTGTGGCAGGGTAGCACTTCAACTAAATGTAGATGCTCTACATGCTTGGATACCAAGTCAGATTCTGTCACTTTTTAGATGGTTGTATGACTTTGCCTAGGAGAATGACCCAAGTTTTAGTCTCCAAATCTGCATAACAGGTATCATGTATCACCTCTTAGAATTCTAAATAGATTAAATAATTCATGTAGAGCTTTTAACATAGTATCTAACTTAATAAATATGAACTATTTCTAAAAATGATGTCTCAATATGTCTATGAGCAAGTTCTATTTTATTTTTAATTTAGTATCTTATTTTTAATATAGTATTTTAGCAAAAGGGTTTTTACTTTTTAAAATTCAATTAATTTATTTTTAAATTGACAAAGTTGTATATATCATATTTAATATAAGATTTGAAGTACATCTTGTGAAATGGCTTAATTGATCCAATTAACATATGTGTTACCATAATACTTATTTTGGGGTAAGAACACTTAGAATCTACTCTCCAAGTGATTTTCAAGTATACAATATGCTATATTAATATAGTCACGATGTTGTACAATAGGCCTCTTGAATTTATTCCCCCAAACTACCTGAAATTTTATATCCTTTGACAATCATTGATGTTTCTGGTAACCACAATGTCTCTACTTCTATTCGTTGAACATTTTCAGATTCCACACATGTGTGGAGTCATGTGGAATTTGTCTTTCTGTGCCTGGCTTATTTCATTTAACATGATGTCCTCCAGGCTCATCCATGTTGTCACAAATGACAAGATCTGCCCTTTCTTTCTTTAGGGTAAATAGTTTTCCATGGAATATGTAAACCACATTTTAACATAAAGTTTAAAGAGATTAAATAGTATAGAGTATGTGACTGAAATGTCTGAAGACAGCTGTGATCATCATAACAAATTGGGGTCAGTAAATCATCAGGTTTTAGGTTTTTCCTCAGACCACATATTTCAGGTTTGGAGGTAATGTGTTGGCCACAGAACATTATCTAGAAAACATTTATTTTACCCTTCACTGGGAATCTCTAGCTAGTGAATTATGTGTAAAATCTCTTATATTTAATGAAAACATTTGAATAGATATGAGTGGCATTTAAACTATTTCTCAAAAGGCTTTCTCCACTTTAGTCTCAATTTTATATTAAGTCACTAGAACTAAACAAGGATACAAATTGGCTTTGAATAGAAATAGTGCTTAGCTCTGTGAAAAACCAGTGATCCCAAATGTAACCTTCAGGCCATCTGCAATCTCTCAGAACAGAGCAAAGGCAGTCTGATAACTTCCACTGAATACCAAAGGATAGCTAGTGAATTGACCTGTGGCTCTGAGAGTGTTGGTCTTATTTTGCTTTCTGCCCTGAGGCTCTGTTCCAGTTCATGAAAGTTTTCTCCAGCCCATGGATTTGTTGCCTAATAATGGGGTTAGGATCATTCTTTGTGGAGTAGAAAGGGGAATAGAGCCAAGTTCACCTCATTGACATGCTAATGTATCTGAAATAGCCCCAATTAAATTTTTCAGTTACCAAATAGAATCTTACGTGCTATTTTTTAGCTATAAGCTTATTTCCCTTTTAAGAGAGAAAAAAATTTCAATAATTAAAATATTTATTTACTTGTTACTTTTAATTTTTTTCATTGCTAGAGATAAAACTTAGGGTTTCACACATGCTAGGCTAGTGCTTTGCCACTGAGTCCCCAAATAATTATTTTTTATGTGATTTGTTCCTTAGAACTTTGGCTCATCACAGACAAATTGTTAAATTTTTAGAAATGTTGGAAACTGGTCTAGGTCAAGTTGGCTGCTTGAATTGTCCACAGTGAGGGTATTTACACCATGAAAATCAGCAACCTATTTCTGGCCTCCCAACCTTGGCAAACATTTATCAGTGGACCACTACTTTTCAGACATGTTATGTATAACAAACATGTACCACTAAAAAAAGGCACTAGGAATTTTAACCTATCAATCTAAAACTCAATGTACTATATTTGAGGTAAAATAAAAGGTTAGGTATCAGATATTGCTTATTCTACCAGAAGATGATTGTGAAATACTATCATTTACTCAAAAATAGTCATTTAAAACATGACAGACAAATTGAATGTGAGGAGAAAGGAAACGACAAATAGAAGACACATTACAGTAAATGTAGAAAAATAGACAGTAGTGATAAGAAAACAGAAAGCCAAAAGAAACAAACTTTTGAAGAATGAAGGACAGGAAGAAGATGGTGCTAAGCACAATTGACACTAAAATTGAATTTGAGAAGTACAGGGAGGTTATAAAAAGGCACCAACATGAAGTAGCTTTGAAAGTGGTCAGTAGTGCCAACTTGGTGATGTAATGTCTTCTATCCAAGGTGACATTTGTCAGATGGAAAGTAGCGCTAAAACCACTAGCACAGGAAAAACAACACATCTTGCCCTTGGCATTTTGGGACACATTTAGAAAAGAGTATTATGGGTAGGTAACCATGTCATTAATTGTTTTTTTTTCCCCCTGCAGTACTGGTCATTGAATCCCAGGTCTTCACACTGAACTATACTCCCATCCCTTTTTATTTTATTTAAAAATATTTATTTTATTTTTAAGTTTGAGACAGGGTCTCACTAAGTTGCTAAGCTCTTTTGTGACTTTTCTTCCTCACATTTGGCATTCTATTTCTTAGCTAGCTTTCAAAAATCTTTCTCTCAGGGACTTGTACAGGATTTCTCTAAGAAATCACCAAATTTCTGAGTTTCATGACTTCTATAAATGGGTCATTGAATTATGCGCCCTGCTTATACCTCCAATATCTGGGCATGACTTTGCCATGATTCAGTGTCTTGGGCCTGCAATGTGATTTCATGTTCTGGTGCTCTGGCCATATCTTTGAATGTATTCATTTCATTTTCTTGGAAATGGACCAGCTTATTTAAAAATTCAGTATGTGAAGCAAGGAAGTCAAACATCCTTTTCTTGGCAACTCTTTCTACATGTACGTTCCTAGAAATCTTAAGGACTTCTTTCAATAAGGAAAGCTGTGGTCAGACTGTTCCTATTCTCTTTATCCTCAACAGTGTGCATACCATATTGGCACTGCCTAATATACTTCTTTGTGATGATGGAAGTGTTCCTCAAATACAATAGCCATTTGCCAGATTTGGCTATTGGGTATTTGAAATATGGTACATACAACTGAAAACTAAAATTTTAATTTAAAGTTCATTGAAATGTGATTAGCCACAGATGATGAGTGGCTACAATATTGGTGTTGCTTAGTACCCATCCAGTGGCTACCAACTTTGTCTGTACAGAGATGCCCACACCATAGTTCAGTTCAGCAATATTTCCCAAGCTCAGAGTGATCACATGGATCCTCCTGAGATTATATAAAGTCTTATTGCAATTTCCCGCATTATCAAGGAGCCTAATTCAAAGTGAGCCAATTAATCTATGGTGTAGTTGAATATTTCGCCAGAATTTGGACTGTTCTGGACAAACTCCACATGTCTGCCAATAAGCATTTTTGTAGGCTCTCCAATCTAATTATAGGAGAATAAAATAATAAAGTTCAACATAATACCATGAATGTTATGAATACTGTGATTATAATTTATATTAAAACTACCAATATTGCTATCATCTTCTGTCTCAATTCTTATTCTTATTGTAACTAATAGAACTTCCAAATCACTCCCTGTGAGCGACTGAATATGGGTCAGAAGAGGTATGCTACAGCCATTGAAGGTTCCAGCTGCCCTCTCCACATGGGTGGGCTGAGAGCTCCTATACTGGTCATTGTCTCGTGGCTGCTCTCTTTTCTGCCAGTATAATTTTCCTCTCTGGAATATATGTCATCATATACTAACAAGGGAAGCTTTTCACAGTTCTCCATAAAGAAACAGTCTCAGAATGACATGCTAGGCCCCTATGACTGCCATCTTTAATTGCAGTCCACTGTCCCAGAGATGGAACCCCAGGGCAGGCAATTCATAGGCTGCTCAGAGGACTGAGCATATGGCCAAAAAGATGAGCTGTGCTAACCCAATTCTCTTTCTCAGTAATATCATTTGTGAATTATCATTATAAGGAAGAGGCCAACCATGAGAGCAAAAGGTGAAACATTGCTTGGAGAAAAGCCATGGAGTTATGTTATACCATGAGGGGCTCAACAAACGAAAGTCATGAAGTAGTAGAAAAGGTGAGGAATGTGAAAAAGCAGAAACTGAGTGAGTACAAGATACAAAGCAGAGAATGGACAAAAAGATTCAACCTTTAACTCCTGAAGAATAGTAGAGACATGAAGTATATTAGTCAGTTTTCCTGTTGCTGGGACAAAATACCTGACACTCTCAGCTTACAGGAGGAGACATTTATTTTGTTGACAGTGGTTTCAGATCATGGTCAGCAGGCTCCAATGCAGAAATGACATGGTGGAAGGGCATGATAGAAGTAAGCTGCTCATGTTGCGGCGAACAGAAAGAAGAGAGGGAAGGGAGTTGGGGACAAGAATACACTTTCCAGGTCATGCTCCCTTTGACTGCCCCCCTCTGGCCAGGCCCCACCTCTAAACATAAGACTTTTGGGGGACATTTTCAATCTCAAATCATGACATTCTACTACTGACCCCCCAAAGGCTCGAGTCTGTCTTATGCAAAATGTCTGCAGTTCATCTCTGGTTGCTAAAGTCTTAGTAGTTTCAGCATTGCTGAAAAGTCTAAGCCCAAAGTCTCCCCTGAAACTCAAGGCAAACTCTTAGCTGTGAGCCCTTGTAAAAATCCAATAGAGTTAAATACTTCCAATATACAAAGGCACAGAGTGCCTTTGGAACATGGCTATTCCAAAAGAGAGCCCTAGGAGAATAGAAAGGAATTGGACCAAAGCAAGACTGAAACCCAGCAGAGCAAACATTAGGTTCTGTAGCTGCTTATCCAGAGTCTAGAGCAGGTTGAGGTGTCTTGTGTGCGCCAAAGGATGTGGGCAGAGCCATTCCTATGGGCTTGCTGGTTGCAGCCCACATAGACTGTCTCTTGGGTTGGCTCTGCTCACTCACTGCCTACAGTTTTCCTTAGCAGACATTCTGTTTCTGGCATCTCCAAATTCCTGGGGTCTCCACTACACCTTTGGCTTCACTGTCACAGCTTCATGGACAGCCTTCTCAGGGGCTCCTTGCCTGGCCTCTAGGTCTTCCTTTGATATTGGGGTATACGTTTCTATGACCAGATAACTCTTGCATTCTGCATGCTTGTAAAACTAGCACTACTTGGTTGATGCCAAGGTCCGTCACCAGCTCAAGCAGTAGTTGGAGTCCTTTGTACCATGGCTGCAGTGGTTTCGTTTAGTGCCTGGATAGCTGAGCATTGAAAACCAATTCCCTAGGTGGTCCTTCTTGAACAGGAGGCCCATGGGATCTCTTCTCAAATGAAAGGTTTGCACTTTTGTACCTTTGAGCCTGTGATGGGTGAAGTCTTCTTGATTTTTGAGATGTCTTCAAGTTGTCTTTACTACTGTCCTGTTGCCAAGTACATGACTTCTTTTTATTTTATTTTTAAAAATTATTTTTATTTTAATGTAAGACAAGTAAATATTAATAAGGAAAATATAAAAACAATTCTATGAAAAAATAATTTTTCATAACAAAAATGATTAGAGAATAACAATGGTAAATACACTGTGTATCATGATCTTAAAAGAATATATTTTCATTTGTTAATCTCTCAACTCATTTCCTCATAATACTATACTTTTTTGCATAAAAAATTTTAATTATTAACAAAATATCTCACACTTGGTGTAATTTTGAACAATTTTTTCCTATTTCCCATTATCTATAATACATTTTGGTCATTGTTTACACTTTCAGTTTCTCACACCGAAAGACAATGCAATATTTACATATGTGTGTTTGATTTATTTCACTTAACAGTATGGTTTCAAGGTGCATCCATTTACCTAGAAATGTCTCAAGTTTATCCTTCTTTATGGCTGAATAGTACTCCATTATATTTTAAAAAAACCCCACATCTTTTTTATCCATTCATTGGTTGATTGCCATTTGGGTTGTTTCCAAGATATAGCTATTACAAATTGTGCTGCTATAAACATAGGTGTGCATATTTCGCTGTGGTATGATGCATTAAATTCTTTTGGGAAGATACCAAGAAGGGGAAAGCTGGGTCAAATGGGACGTCTAATCCTAGTTTTTTGAGGAATCTGCACACTGATTTCCACAGCGGTTACACCAGTCTACAGTCCCACCAACAGTGGAAAAGGGTTCCTATTTCCCCAAAGGTTCCTCAGCATTTGTTGTTGGTTGATTACTTGATAATAGCCATTCTTTCTGGAGTGAGATGGAATCTCTCAGTATTGTTTTAATTTGCATCTCTCAAATGACCAGCAATGTTGAACTTTTTTTTTTTTTTTTTTTTTTTTGCCATTTCTACTTCATCTAAGAAGTATATATTCATCTCAGATGCACATTTTTGGATTGGGTCTTTAAATTGGGGGGGCTGATTTTTTCCAATTCTTTATATATTCTAAATATTAGTCCTTTGTCTGAGGAACCACTGGCTAAAATATTTCTTTCCCACTTTGTGGGTTGTCTTTTCACTCTGTTGGTGACTTCTTTTGCTGTGCAAAAGCTTTTTTTAAAAAAATATTATTTTATTGGTACATTTTAGGTATACAATATAATGATAT
>NW_004624751.1:23616914-23632923 GCF_000247695.1 Heterocephalus glaber
TCAGTTTCTCACACTAGAGAAACTATTTGGTATTTACACATGTGTGTCCTATTTATTTCACTTAAGAGTATTGCCTCAATGTGCATCTATTTAGCTATAAATGTCTCTAATTTCTCATTTTTTTATGGCGGAGTAGTACTCCATTTTATAAAAACCCCATAACCCACCCCCTCAGACTGGGACACACATCCCAGTACAATACTTTTGGGGGACACTTTACATCTAAACCATAGCATGAAGTGCATATCAGAACCACACTGTTGTAATGTCCTAGAATGAGTAGCCACAAACACCTGGTACTGAGCTTCTAGTTTAGTAAATAAATGTGCACTTGAATGCTGTGTTCCCTATGAGCCTAACTTCAACTTTTCTTTCCTGTGTGAGGTAAGACTGTTGTTTTTCCTGGGTTCCCTAAGATAGATCTGTGTTAGAATTTTCCGGAGAAATCCAACCAATATTATACATGTGATTATATAGTTATAAATTTTCTAATGTTTTAATAATGTAATTATTTACTGTATGTTAATATATTATTTATCTATCTATGCATCCAGATATTTATTTAAAGGATTTGGCCCATCTGAATGGTGGGAAATAGAAAGTCTGATATTCGTAGGGCTTGAAATTTTGAAATTCAGGTGAGATTTCATTTTGCAGTCTTGAGTCCAAGTTCTACAGGCTGCAGGCTGGAAACTCTAGAACTCAGACAGGTTTTCCACATTGCCGCCTTGAGAATTCTTTCTTTTTGAAACCTCAGTCTTTTAAGACCTTCAATTCACTGGATGAGGCCCATCCACATTAAGGAAGATGGTCTATTTGAATCAGTCCTCTGATTTAAATGTTAATCATATCTATATACCCTCATAGCAACATTTAGATTGGTATTTGACCAATCAACTGGGCATTGTAGCCTCACTAAGTTGATACATAAAAATTAAACATTACATGATCTTCTACAAAATATGTTGTTTGAGACAACTTTATCCTCTGTACTTTGCTCAAATTTACTCAGCTAGTAAATGATAAAGAAGGATTTGAGCTCAGCAATTTGACTGAAAACTTGTATTTATAACCATTAAGAGTTTACATAATTTTGTCTTATAATTTACTAATTCATTTCTTTATTCAGGAACATTTATTTTCTGGGGAGATAGTAAATTATGAAAACATGAAAAATACATAGAATAAAAAATGAATAAAAAATAAAAGCAAAAAATAGAATGAAATATGACTAATGAATGACATATTACATTTAATGTATGTATATTTAAAATATGTTACATTAAATATATCTTAAATTTAACTAAAATAAAACATAAATAAGTATAATATAAAATAATTAAAATTAAATATGATGACAAATGGAAGAGGACAGCACAATGAAGAAGAGCTACTATAGTGGTTGGCAGTGGGTCTAGGGGAAGTTTCCAGTAGGTAGTGTTGATTATCAGAATGAGGGTGGAGCCACACTAATCAGGCAGGAAGAGAGAGGGTGGAATGGTATCAGGTGAAGGGGTTTGAAGGCAAGGGGCTAGGAGATGCAGAAGCACAGAGCCTTAGAGAACAGAGCATGTCTTTTTTAGTTATGTAGCTAGAAGAATCAATTGATGTCCTTTGAAGATAATGACTTGTATTCCTCCTTCTCTCCCTCCCTTCCTCTCTTCTTTACTTCCATCCTTTGTATCCCTCCCACTCTGCTGTATTCCCACCACTTAGTTGAAGTATTACATATTCTAAATTATTTATTAAAAGCATTGAATAAATGAATGAAAGAATAAGTAGAAATTAATTTATCTTGATAACAAAATTCTCCTGCAACTTTAGTTGCTTCCATCAGAGACCACCCCCCCCCCAAAACCCCTAAAGAACAAAAACCTGAGATCATAGGTCTTACCTTGCATAATTATTTTTCTTTGATGATGATATTTTCCATTATTAATGTTGCTCATTTCCCTTTTATGCATAGATAAGCAAGGATTGGTCATGACTGTGAATGAGGTGGGCAGAGGAGGCACTTGAAGACTCTCCTGAAACAGACCCAGTCAAGGGGAGGTTGCAATTGACCACGGAGCAACAGCTGCCACAGGCAGCTCCTGCTGGTAGCCAGCTATTAGAAAAGAGGAGTCTTGGAGCTCAGTTTGAAGAGAACCAGTGGGCCATCTGGAGGGCCAAAAGGCAAGGCTATGAATAGTGATGAATATTGCAGGAAGGAGTGTTGTGTGCATACATGTGTGTAGCCAGACATGTAATGTGTTAGAATTGTTTTAGACCAAATTTTTTTTCAAAAAGAAGTATTAATACAGAAATAATGCAGGATCACTTAGCTTAAATAGTTCTTAGAAATCTTTGGTGTTTGAATTACATATTTTAAAATTTAGAAAGAACTGAGTAATTGGCTTTAATTCAAAGTATTGCTGAGAGGCAATCAGTTATTAAAGATGTATAAGAATTTTTCCCATATCCTAGTTTCTTAGCACATATAACTTAAATCTAATAATCTATGTATCTACCCACCCACTCACACACATTATTAGGACTATGAAGAATGATAAAAATAAGTAGCAATAACTCACTTGACTGTAACTTTTTTGTACAAAATGGACCATAGGTACATAAGACCATGGGTAAATTCTTTTCACATCAATATTATTTTGATTTTAAACTTGGCATAGCTATTGATGATTTATGAATAAATTTCTTTTGCTTTTCTGAGCTACAATTCCTTAATCAGTAAAATGAAAGGCTAAAGGGCTGTCTTTCTAACTCATAAAATGTGTGCTCAGCAGAGGAGTTCATATACATAAAGGCGCTTTAAAAAGTATAAAGTCTCATACAAAGATAAGAACTATAGAAATCAAAAACTAGTTGTAGTAGAAATATCTTCTGATTTTACCTAACCTTATAGGTTAAACTCATAGGTGATATTCCAGCAATATCTCCTGCAAAATTTGGGTAAAATGTACATTAAATAAAGACAAAAACTCTTTGACTCATATATTCAAATTCTAAATCCAAATTTTAATCTAATTCTAAAGTTGATGTCTCCCTTAAAGAAAAGTAGACCTGTTCCACAGAAGCAACCTGCATTGCACATTGTCCTGAACCTGTCTTTTCAGTGGCTTTTGTCAAGAGTCCTTGCTCTGGACGTTGAGAAAGCGTAAGTGCTGCTGCAGAAGGTTGATTCTACTCCTTTGATAATAGATTTCCAGTTGTGCATGGAAGCACATGTTCTGGCTAAGATTTGACATCCAAATTTTACATTTCTAAAGTAGAGTTCTTGGGCCATGTGTGGTGGTATTTGTAATCCTAGCTACTTGAGAGGCTGAGGCAGGAGCATCCCAAGTTTAAGACCAAAGTGTGCAATTTTGCAAGAGTCTGCCTTAGACATAAAAAAGGCTGGGGTTATTGCTTAGTGGCAGAGCATGCACGAGGCTCTGTATTCAATTCTTAATGCCACAAGGAAAAAAATTCCGTGGTTGTGGATAATCCTTTCAATAGTTTTACTGAAGGAAGTCAGACAAAACTAAATGCTTGATCATGCAAGAACAAAGGTAAGGCAGGGAATTTGGCAAATGTCGAGCAGCATAGTTTTAAAGTGAATATGACAACTTCTTAATTTTTGTGATGCTCCTCAAGTTGTAGTTGAAAAATCGAATCTAGTTCTAAGACTAAAATAATATACTGCTATTTTCTGGACAACATGGTCCATTTCTGGACAAAAATGTTTACAGGCAAAACTATTTGGTTATTTTTATTTTGACATGTAGAGAGACTTTCACTTTAATCAAGAATATAATTTAGTATGCCATTGTCTCTGAAATTTCCATAAATGTAAAAACTTGTTTGTAAGTTGTTTCTGCTGATAATTTATCTAGTCATTTCCTTTGGTTTTTAGCAGTATGGCTAATCCTTTATAGTCTTTCTCTTGATTTAAACTCTAATTGCTTTCTATTTTGATTTCCTCACAAATCTAAAAAGTTTTTTGGTGCAGTAAATCCTTTGGTATTTAGGGCATGTTTTAATGACCTGGGTTTTCTGGAATGACTAATTTTGAAGGAAAAAAATGCCAAGTCATGTTTACATTTTCCAAGTATGCATCATTTTTATGACAAATTTTCTCTGGGCATGATGAATTTCTTCTTACAGCAAAAACTTGGAGGAACAGAGAAAATGAAACTACAACAAGTGGATTATCTACAGAAGGAGCAACTTATCTTAAATTTATGCTTCAATGGAGAACAGAGGTAGGTAAACTCTTTCTGCACAGTCACCTTAGGGAAGAAAAGGACAAATGAATGCTTATTGCTGTCTATCTCTTCTCACATTATCTCCCCAGAAGAAGATTTTCCTGGTCAAAGCATGATTGCTAAATTTATCTCAAGTGACTGCTGTTTAATCAAATGTTTGCAAGATTTTACTTTAGTGTTCTAAAAAGAAAAATTACTCAGCGTGATAGGTTTTTGTTATTTTCTTTTGAATAATTCCAGAAATAGTTCATAAAATAGTCTCACAGATTAGGTTGTCAAATAAAGACAGAGAGGTTACAGAACACAGGTCTGTGATGATTTAGCTGTTCCTGTGTCGAGTTGAACACTTGCTCTGTGTTATTTCCTAGAATGAAACATGGAATAAATATCCTTTTGCTTATGCTTAGCTTTCTCATTTTAAAACAAGAGGATCATCTTTTGTGGAAAATTAAAAAAAATATCTAATTAATTCCTGAGAAATATATATATATATATATATATATATATATATAAATATATATTCCCCGTTGTACAGACACAATCTCTTTTTTTAAATGTATTTTGATCTGCCAAAAATATACATAAGCTTTTGATTGGTTTTCTGCTCTAGTTTTTCCTCCACTTTTTGTAGCTAATGGAAAAAAATGCCCATTTCAAATGCCCATTCCTCTGAAAAAATTTCATTTCAAAATTTCATTGGCATAATTATAAATAAACTGATTTATGGCATCTGTATCACTTGGGAATTTGGAAGACAAAAGTGTGTGTGTTTCCTCTTTTACTCCCACTATTTTACATCATTTATTATTTATAATTTTAAAACTTAAACTCATCTCAAACATCACTAACAAAAGTTAACTTTGTTATTGTATAGTTTAGAATTTTTTGTAGTTTCAAACTGTGGTCTCAATTTCTATGTACAACATACAGAAGCAGATAAATAAAAATTGATTTTTACACTGAAAAGAATAATAGGCCCAACCACACATTTATTATTTATTTACTAGTATAGTAAATTGGTAAATTTTAGTTAACTATAGTCACCATGTTGTGCATCCAGTTTGAACATAACAAAACAAAAAACCAGGAAAAACAAATGGGTAAAACCCCAAATTTATTCCTCTTCTTTAACTGCGGCTTTGTATGTTTTGATGATCATCTCCCTATTCCTTCTAGGGACTGCACTTTGGTAACCTCATTCTGTTCTCTGCTTTTATGAATTTGATTGTTTTAGATTCCACATATAACTGAGAACATGCAACATTTATTGTACCTGGCTAAGTTCACTTAACATAGTGTTCTACAGTTCTGTCCATGTTGTCACCAATGGCAGAATTAATTTTCTTTCCTTTTAAAGGGCAAGTAATATCCTGTTGTGGATTGAGCACATGTTTAAAAAAGGGACCTGCATAGAAAGACAAATATTTAGAAAATATTTAGTTAAAAATTAATTTCCTGCCAAGAAAGTTGGTTCTCCCAGATCTGTTGGTGAACATCCCCATTTCCACAGCAATTTAGTTAATGGTCATAGTGATTTGAACTTATTAGAGGTGGTAGAAAATGTTGACAGTTATTCTCTTGCATTTTTAGATGGATATTACATATACTAATGGATTTTAGAAGGTTAAGGGGTGTTATGGCTTATGTTTAGATGTCCCCCAAAACCTCATATGGTCCTAGTGGGGCTTTTTCAGGGGTAGCTAAATCTAGAGTGTGCAATGCTGGGATTAAGGGTGTGTGATTACTAAATCAGTCCACTGATTGGATTAGCACCACCCTAATTCCAGTAGTCTGAATAAGATAAAAGGGGCAGAAAGATGCTGTTAAAGCCCATTGTTGCTTTTGCTAATATGTGCGTGTCATGAACTGTTTCTCCTCTGTGATGGCCCTCTGCTATGCCACCCTGCCTTGGAGCCAGCTGATTATGGACTGAAACCTCTACAAACTGTGAGCCAAATAAACCTTTCCCCCTTTAACTTTGGGTTTCTGGTATTTTGTCTCAGCAGTGAGAACAGTAACTAAGACAAGTGGTCTCAAGACAAAATTTCACCTTGTAGAAGAAATTAAATGCTGACAAGTCAGTCATAGCTCCTCAGTCTCTTCTTCTCCCTCACCAACCTAGTTGTGTACTTCCAAGTTTTTAGTCTATAAGTAACAATCAGAAAGATATGTATGCATTATATATTGAGAAGCTTTACTTTCACCAAAGTCTTGAAAAACTTTTTCCTTGGATCAAACACCAGGGTATGCAAGGTAATGTCATCTGAACTTTTAAAATGGAATATTAGTCCTTCAATTTCATTATTATTTAATCACAGGAATCAAGACCAACAGAACTTCACCTTTTGCTTTTACTTGCCTGATTTTTAAATTTTTATATTCATAAAGGACTGGCTTTCCAAGGAAATCAATATGTGGTACTAGAGAGGCTACTAGTAATTGGAATTTCCCTACAATATTCTATTTTATTTTAACAGTTTACAATTTTGTTGTACTTCCTATCTACTATTCAGATATTGACCAGTTTCATTTTATTTTTTCACTATTTTCTTTTTGATTACAGTATTAAAGAATTTTAACAATCTGGAAACAGCTTTCTATACTAATGAAATAAATATGTCAAAGGGATTTTTCCCATTTTATGTTTTTTATAGCTCTCTGAGTTCATTCTCTCACTATGCTATCAGCATTCTAGGATGGATACTATTTTATTAGCATTGAAATATATCTCTGAAAACTCAAGCCGTGGTACTATAGGCTTGAGCAGTGCTGCCACTCCAGGGAATTATGTTTCCTAACTTTCCTTGGTGAAATTAAACTTGTGTTTGTGGGATTAACCAGAGAACATAAGCCAGGAACTTCTCTTTTCTCCCCTTTATAAATCTTACAAATGGAGTAATTAAAGATAATTCAGTTTCTTTTTCCTGTCCTGCCTCATACAAAAAGGGCAAATGCTCCCACCATTCTGCTGTGGCACCTGGCTTCAGTCCTTCTCTGGATCCTCAGCTTTGGCCATATCCTGAGTATCTTTGACCCATACACAAATGCAGGTTTCTCAGGACTTTGGCTCACTTACAACCCTCTTCCTCTTAAGCTCTCTGATCTACTGGCTCCATGGCCCGACTCTGCACTTTGTCCTCACCCGTATCTGTACTGCTGAAATTGCATTCAGACATTTGCTCTTTGAACATAGCCTCCTGTACATCTCGATCTTTGTTTTAATTGTCTCAGCAATCCCTTGATTGCTTTCTTTTTGTCTGTCACCCCTTCTTCATTTTTTCAGACTGCTTAGTTTATGTTCTATGGATTGAGTCTCTCTTTTAAGAGTACAAACTTTAGAAACTTCCATGTAAGTTCTCTCACATCTGCTTGACAAACCCAAAGCCTAGATGAATCCAGCTGTCAGTCTTCCACACCTGACTTTAGCTCATTAAAAATTTCTTCTCAAGTTGTTTGGTGTCAACAAAGGTTAGGAGGTTCAGCAGTCTTCTCAGTAATCATGAATCCCTAACGATGGAGATATGTCCTGAGAAATGCATCACTAGGGGATAACATCATAAAATGTGCTTACACAAACCAAGATGGAATAGCCTACTACACACCTAGGCTATATATTATCTGTATGGTATAGCTTATTACTCCAAGGGCCACGATGAACCAAAGAATACAAAATTAAATCAATCAAAAGAGAAAATGCAAACAAGAGATGGAGTAAACACAAGATATATGAGGTTGTTGCTCATGTAACACAGTGTATTGTTTCACAATGCGATTTTTTATAAGTAGAAAGAGTGCACTTTAATCTTAATCTTTTTTCTCTTTATTTTATTGCAAAGTGTGGCAGCCTTTTCCCTTGTGATCACTTGTTTTTCAGTTCCCGAAGTCTGCCCTTTTCAGTCAAATATCCATGTGTATTTTCTTCAACTTTGTGATCTCTTTTAAAAATATGTACTTAATATGTAGAGTATTTATTTTCACACAGGCTGCAAAATAAAAGCTCAAATAATTTTTTCCTGAGTAGTTTTTTTCCAGTATAAATTGTTGAATTTCTTTTTTTCACTACCTAGTCATTTGTGATGCTTCATATATCATTTGGTAAGCCTTCATATACTAGGAGCTCTTAAGAGTCTTTTTCCCTTCTCTGTTGATATGCTTGGTGTTCTTGAGCAAAGCTTTATAGTGTTTTCTATAAGTGATGTGAGAACCAGATGTACAAATTCTACCCAAACTTTTTTTTTTTTTGTAAAATTTCTTGGCTTTCCTTACCCATTTTACTTCTAAACTTTGGGATAGTTTCATAAGTTTATTTGCCAAAATTAAATGTATAAAATGCCAGTAACTTGGTATTGAAGGTATCGTATTTTCAATAGTCTCATCCAGAAACAGAATGTATTGTCATTTGTTTGAGACAACTTTTATGCCTTAGGAAAAGAAGTTGAGGTCTTCTTTATACATGGATTTGCACAAGTAGTTTGGTAGCAGTTAAAATTGTAACATTGAAAGACATATGATATATTTTGGATCCAGTCTCCAATGTGGTAGGAGCTTTTTGGGCAGCAGTGCTGATATTGAGTCTTGTGGGACCTGGCATCCTGGTGCTTGGGGATCTTTCTGGTTTATAGTAGGATCTCAGGCAGTAACTAAGTAGCAGAAATTTTGGAATGGGCTGGGAAAGTTGTCTGGTCCCTAGTTACATGAATGGGTTTAGAGAAGAGGTTAAACCCAAGTAAAGACACAGGAAAGCTCCATCAGAAACTGAGTTAGAAGGCTAAGCATAGTGTTCTCAGCAAGAGGGTAGGGTTAGCATCAGGGAAGGGCACACCTCAACTCTGGTTTCCAAAGCTCCCACAGGCAGACTAGTCATTGATTTCCTTACCTCAGGGCTGATTCCAGAACAACCTTCCTTTATCACTCTTAGTTTGAAGTATGAGTAGAGTTGAGAGTATTGATGTGTGGGGTCAGTGCAGCTCCAGGGGTGACAGTGGCGGGGTATCATTACAGATGAGGCAAGAGAAGTAATTTGGGATCAGCCAGTGGAGAGCTTTGCCCAAATCCTTTCCTGATGGAAAGCCCTTGAATAGAGTGACTTAACTGTGGAATCAATTTAAGTGGAAACTAAATAAATATGAAATGTTCATATATCTTTTTCAGTTTTAATATTGTATGCTTTTCTACATAATATGACTTAATATTATTTCATAATGTTATTTCACTTATATTCAAGGGAGGGGACTACTAAACTAAAAGAATAACTCAGTTTATTGTGTGAGGATTGTACTTTGTAGAAATTTTAGATGTAGGTATAGTTTCTTGAGTAATCTTGTGGCCTCCTGGTTTTCTTCCTTGTATGCTAATCTTTTGGTTTCAGTACATTCAAGAAAAATAAACCAATTTTAGTATTGGCCTAATCAAAACACAGGAAGGCAGTTCTTCTGTAATAACATAATATGGTATTATCCAAAGCTTAGTATATTTGCATCCTGCTGTAGGCAAATTTAATATGTTAAATGATACATTAAAAAAATCAATTGGAGGTTAGTTATTTGCTTTGCAAATTTTTCATTATATGATTTCTGTAAAATAAAAAAAGCAAAATTCCTCTAGGGCACTTAAAATCTGATTTGCTGTATTAAATCTGATTTTACAAATGCATTTATCCTGATTAACAATCAAGTGGGACTAGTTAATAGGGATAAATGCATATTTTTTAGTTTTTTATTTTTGTTTTGAGCTTGAGTTTAAAAATGTCAGTGTAAGTATGGAGCTGAGTGTACTGGCCTTGGTAGATCAAGAAGCTTGTTTTATTAACTCAAGGTAAGCATAAAGTAATAAGGTGACAGGGATGCCAAATTATGAGGATGCAATTTGAGCTTCAGTTAATGGAAGTCAAAGGTCCAGAAGGTGAATGTCAGATATTCGACATAAGTCACAGCTGGGGACTTCCTACCCTACCCTATGGGGACCTAACCAACTCCTGGCCCTGGAGACAGGTGTTAGGGACAGTGACTAGAAGATGAGAGGAGGTCACTTGTTTTGAAGGACAGAGGAAAATGGATGCACCTTAGGACCATAATATTAACTGAGGTAAATCAGACACACAAGCTTAATATCACATGGCTCCTCTTATATGAGAAACCCAAATTATAAATAAAGAGCAAAATAAAAGATGCTAGGAAGTAGGGAGACAGATCTTCCTCAAATGGGAAGGGGATCAAGGGATCGTGGGAGGGAGGAGAAGGAGGGAAGGGGATGAAAAGGAAATTAAAATGTCTTATCTACATGTACCAACTCCACATAAGGAATGTAAACATTATGTACTGCACACATGTACTAAAAAGGAAACATGTAGCATGCCTGTAATCCCAGCATTCTGGGAGGCCGAAGCAGGAGAATCACAAGTTTATGCCCAGCATGGGAAATTCAGCAACTTAGTGAGATTCTGAAAATAAAAAGGAAAATGGTTGGGGATATAGCTCAGTGTGAAGGTCCTGGGTTTAATCCCTAGTATCATGAAGCAAAACCAAGACAAACAAGCAAAACACTGGGGAGTAACCATCTGGAAGCAGGCAAACTGGAATTTATTTGTTAATACTTCCGAAGGCTTTCAATTTAAGGTGGGAATTAGAGGGAGGAAGTTGCCTCTTCCTCACATTTGTCAAGGGTTTTGTTAGGGGACTTTTTTTTGTTCAGGGTAAAATGTCAAACTGGTGGCTTCTTGGCTCCTTCCACTTACTGATCCGTCCAAATTTCACCGGTCGGGTGAGCTACTCAGATATTACTTGTTACTTAACATCTGTGTATCATTTATTATGTCTGACAGTGTTCTCAGCACTGTACAAATACCATCTCGTGTCATGCTTATTTTAATAACACAATAAGTTAGCTTTCTTCTGCATTTTATAGACATGGATACTGAGGCACAGAGATGTTAAGTTACCTGCAAAATTAGCACAGTAAAGGCCAGAATAGAGTCAAAGGAGGCTGTCTGCTTTTTGTTTTAGGGATATGTGTCTCGAGGATTACATTATTCTTGAATTATGTATGTGGTTGCTGCATTCTTGATATATAGTTGTTTGAAAATGACTTTTAGCTTTATTATGGTGATGATTTATAGTGTTTCTTATCTGGAATGAGTTTCTGATTCACTTGGATTACATATATATTTTGGTAGACCACAAATTAAAATTTTGCTTTTTGATCCCTGTGGCCTAAATTATTTCCAAATAATAGTTTGAATGACTTTAATAGTTTCATTTTATCAGCCCAATGTCCTCCTATTTGTAAATTATAATAAATTTAAAGAAAAATGACATCTCTCACAATTGCTTCCTTCACAATCCCATGTGATTCTTTATAACTGCAAGATCTTATGTTGAACCACAGTGACAGAGAATAACTGTTTTCTTTCCCAAGTTTGAACTCCCTGACAGGGTAATCTCAGTACTGGAGATGATATGAATTATCAAATGCACAATGTTATTTGCTGTTCCTTTGGCTCACAATCTCAAAAGCCTCATCTGGTACCAGCCAGCTGGTATACCCTGTAGCAGCCTTCCCAGTGTTATATTACTGGTTTTGGAAGCAGAAAATGCTACAGGTTCTGTATCTCCCCAAATAGTTTCTACTAAACACTAGTTAATCCTCTGACTTTTTAAAGTTAATAAAATTTATCCTTCTCTTGTCAACAGACTATAATTGTTTCTAGTCCAATGTAGACACTACTGTTTAGCTAAGATGACCATGGGTTTCCAGACAATATTAAGCAGACAAACATGATTCCAGAATATGGAGTAATTTTATGAAGAAAAATAAAATTATCAATTACCTAATCCAAATTCCAGTTTTTTCTTTTTTGATGACATGGTTAAGTGATTTTAGATTTGAAGAAGTACCATATTAAGTGAATTCATAGACAGTTAAAATATATTAGTAATGTATTTACTTAAGTGAAGAGATTTTCTATTCTTCAGTGCTGTGGATTGAACTCAGGACCTCACATGCTAGGCAAGTGGTCTGCCACTGAGTTATTCCTCAACCTCTTAAGTGAAAAATTCAGTTGTCTAAATAACAATAACACAAAATAATACTTAGAAACACTTCACACATGGCATCACCTTCACAATTTTGTTGTGTCTATAACAAAAACAAAACTTTTAGCAGGAAGGGGTAGAAGACTGGTTGCACAGGAAGGCTTTTTGAGAATGTTTGGAAACTGGAGAAATTGGCCAAGGTCATAAACGTGATAAAGAGAAAAGAAACCAGGGGTCAGCTGCCAGTGGGAAAATCAACACCCTTATCCCCTGGTGACACTGAGGGAAGTCTTTTGATATTTTTGTTATGGGTATTGAGTAGCATCAGTAGCATGTACACCGGTCACTTCAAATGTATGAGGAAGTAATGAAAGGCCTGCCGCATGTAGAGATGGAAGTAAGATCAGCATTGGAGAACAAGGAGATGAAAAGGGGAAGAGTGAAGCGAAAACTTCCTGGGATATTTCCTGGGCTCAACTTACACAGGGAAGGAAGGCTGCACACAGAAGCACGAGAATGCAAGGTCCCAGATTTACTCCAAGAAGAAATAAAGGCATTAGGAGCCAGAAGTGAGCATGTGTGTTGAGGACAGGTGCCTTCTGGAGAGTCTTAAGAGCAATGTGGAGTCTATAAATGTGTCACAAGAATGCTGTTGGCTGTATGTATTAGAAACCTTGACTATGATGTCTTAATGGTAAAGAAGTTTATTTTGCATATAGCATGAAAAATCTGTAGGTGGGTTGTTGCTGGCACTGATTCAGGGACTCAGCAATGTTGGCATGAGGTCTCTGATTCTTTTTTATAAACCCTTATTTCAATGTAATACAAATAGTTATTAATAAAGAAAATATTTTTAAAGATAGTTTTCTTACTTCTATGAAAAAATAAAGCAAAACTTCATTTCAAATTAATAATATTAGTTAATACACTGTGTACCATAATCTTAAAAAAAGGCTCAAAATGTTAGAGTACAAGTGATAGACAAATAAAGACTCTTACAAAAAAGAAACAAATAGATAATAGCACAGAGCTTTCTTTTCTTCAGTACTGGGGACTGAACTCGGGACCTTGCGCTTGTGCAGCAGGTGCCAGAACCACTGAGCTAAATCCCCAGCCCACAAAACTTTCTTTTCAATGGACTAAGAGGACCTAGTGGTATAAATGAAACAAATTAGCATGTATATTGTATATTTCTGAAACCACAGAATATATAATTTGGGGAATTATTAGAACTTCTCCCTACTTCCTATTTCTTTATCTTCTTTTTTTTTATGTTTTCTTTAATAGAAACTATGTGCAATAAATTTTTACTATATTTTACATGAGATAGCCACCTCAGAAATTTACATAGATTAGAAGGAAGACAGTCTGCTAAGGAGGGCCCAGTCCTATGGGATATTTTCTTAGAGCACAAAGAGTTCAGGTGGGAAAAAGGTTCAGACTGCGAGTAAATGGATGTTAAACAAAGCTAAAACGCAGGGCTTTAGGTAGATAACCAGACACTGGGACCACCGAGTTTTCAAAGATGCCATCTTAAACACAGCCTCCATCTAGTCATCTATGTGGATTCTTGCCCATGACTAAGGAAATACCATTCCAAAGATGTGTTTCCCACTGGGCAAAGTCTCAAACATTCCTTCAATCCTGGACATAGGGGTGGCCTCTCTTCCTTGACCCAAATAGGAAGAAACCCATGACTTTTAGACATTACTGACACAATCTCCCTAATCTTTAGTCCTTATTTCCACTTTTGGTTTCTCACACCAGAGAAAGGTCTCTGATTCTTTTAGGGCTAATCCTGCAGCCAGCTAACATGTTAAAAGGAAGAAGGAATAAGGCTTATCCAGCTGAACTGTGTCATGTGGTCATGACAATTTGGAAAAGGAACAATAGAAGAAGCTGGAAATAGACCGTGAGTCATTTAATCAACAATGTCTGAAACATCATGCTTCTCTGGTAACTAGTCTTTATGATATAATCTCTTGAGAAGAGTTTCCTTTCCCACCCCTCTGCATTTCAAAGCATGGAAAAAGAGATGTGTGTGTGTGTGTATGTGTGTGTGTAAAATATTCCATGATAATATATGAAATTATTTCCTGAGCATTAATGAAATTAATGGACTATATTGCCCCTGTAATAATGACAATAATGATATTAATAAAAGCTAGCAGTACAGTTTTCTATGTTTCTACCTATGATTTAAGTACAGTATATGTATTAGTTTCTTTTCTGTTATTATAATAAAATCCATATGGCTAGTTTCTTATAAGAAAAGAGGTTTACTTGGCAAGTGCAAGGTCCTGAGTTCAATCCCTGCTACAAAAAAAAAAAAAAAAAGAAAAGAAAAAAGAGGTTTATTTAGCTCACAGTTTTGTAGACACAAGGGCATGTGGCTGCCATGGCTTAGCTGTTGTAAGGACCTTATGGAAGATGGCATCACAGTGGTGAAGGTGCATGTGAGGGTGGGATCACATGGTGAGACAGGAAGTCAGAGATGTAGCAGGGGCTGGTAATGTGGGAGGGACTTTCAAAAGACCTTACCTCTGAAAGGTCCTACCACCTTTTAATACAACCTCCTTAGCGACCAAGCTTCTAACGCATGAAACTTTGGGAGACAAAGCATATCCAAATGCAATTTATATATTAGTATATAAATTAGTTTAAAAAATCTTGTCAATGACATTAATGAGATGTATTTTACATATTGGTGTGAGTCCTTTGAATGATTAAGTGAGCTATCCAACACCACCTCACTGGCAAGTGGGGAAACCTGTTGTCCTTGCAATTTGGATCCAGTCTCCTCATTATACCTCTATTCTTCTGCTTCTTTTTCTTTCTAAAGTATCACACTTACCTCTTTACCAGTATTATCAATGTTATTATCACTGCTATTTATCCTTAAAATTACTTATATGGTTAAATACTAAAAACCATGTAAATATGGGCAGATGGCCTATTTTCAACAAATAATGTCACTACTAGAAAATGATACTTGCCCAGATAAGAGAGAAGGATGAAACACTGCATTCAAATATGATGAGATTGGCAGGAGAGGGCTGCCACATTAATTTCACATTAATTGGTTTCATCTATTTTGAAGAGTCCAGCACAGATTAGAAGCCACTAGGGAAACCAGTATGCATGGTTCAGGCTGGAGATATAGGACTAATTTAAAAGGCAGGCCATACCACTGCTTCCAGCGCAGAGGAAGGGGCTTCTGGGGAGCCGTACCACTGCTCCTAGCACAGGGGAAGATGCTTCCAGGGAGCTGTTCCACTGCTTCCAGTGAAGAGGAAGGGGCTTCGGGCCTGCCATTCCACCACTCCCAGCACAGAGGAAGGGGCTTCTGGGCCGCTGTTCCACTGCTCCCAGCACAAAGGAGGTCACCCACATGGGCACCAACAGCAACCGCCCCCCCCCCAGTCAAAATGAGAAAACATGTGAACAAGTCTCAAAACAGGACTTCCAGATCACCTTGAGTAACCCCAAAGGGAAATGAGATGGAACACTCTGATACTCAAACACCTGGACTCCCTAAACTGGTAATAAAAGAGGATCTGGAAAAAATGAAATCAGAAATAATTTCTCAGATAACAGCAGAGATTGTGCTCATAATGCAAGGCATGATTAATAAATCTAGAGAGGAGCTCAGGAACATGATGGAATCCCAACATAGAAAACAAATTGAATCCATAAAACAGATGCAAACAGATTTCCAGGAGATTAAAAACT
>NW_004624751.1:23647800-23660997 GCF_000247695.1 Heterocephalus glaber
TCTGGACCAGGAGCAGTGGGATGGTGGCTCAGAAGCCCCTTCCTCTGGGCCAGGAGCAGTGGGACAGAAGGTGGCCCAAAACCCCTTCCTCTGGACCAGGAGCAGTGGGATGGTGGCTCAGAAGCCCCTTCCTCTGGACCAGGAGCAGTAGGACGACGGCTCAGAAGCCCCTACCTCTGGGCGGGGAACAGTGGGACTCAGTACCTTGGTCTGGTGGTCCGGTGTCCTCTGGGTCTTTGTAGTGTGGAATCAGGTGGCTGCCTGTCTGCAGCAGGGTGATTTGGTGTCTTCCGCGTGACTCAGGACCTTGGTAGGGGGTGCACAGACCTGCCTGTCTGCAGCGGGCTGATTAGGCGTGTGTTCTGTGTGACTGGGGACCTCGGTAAGGTGAGCCTGCATTTTAGATGTATTAGCTTATTCATTTTTCCTATCAACATGGTCGTCTAGGTATTATTTTGTTCCCATTTGATAGAGGTAGATTTGCATCAAACTTTATGCCCAGGGATTTACAAAACAAACACATGAATATAGTTGGATTTATTCTTCTGGGACAGTCATTTAAGGTGACTGCTAGAGAATATAATAGCTCGTGGAAATGTTCATGAGTGTTAAGGATGCTGCATACCACCTCTACCCTGAGCTGTTTTGCTTTTATCAGTTGTCTCAGAAATATAGATGTCTTTAATGTAAGAAGGATCCTAATATGACACTTTTAGGCCCTGATGGGACTGCTGGGAAGATGGCTTTAGACTGGGAGAATATTTCACCTTTCTTTATTTTTTATTTTTTTGATGGAACAAAATACATTTTATTTTAATTATACTAGCAAAGTAAGGCCTAGAAGACGCAGAGAGTTGCATACAGAATGCTCAGCACCAGCAGGATAAATCGAGGGCCAGGCGGTGCTGACACTAGCATACCAGTTCCTGCTGCATCTCTATGATCTGCAGTAAGGCCGCCTGGGCGTCTTCATCCATGTGACCCTGTGCAGCGCTAAGAAGGTGTGTTCGGTAAATTGCGATTACTTCTTGGTGCTGTCTATCAGCATCAGCCAGCTGCTGCTGCAGGGCCTTCTCTGGGTGCTGCAGGGTGTCCACCAGCTGGCTCTGCCTCTTTGTGGGGCTGCAGCTGGTATATGTGAGCTGGGACAGGCCGTTGAGAGCCTGCTTTAGTCTTTCTACATCACTGAGTAGTTCCGTTATCTTATTATACTTTGCTTCAATTTGTTTAGCAGATTCCTGCATCCTTCTCTGTAATTCTGTTTCACCCTCCTTTAAAGCAGGGTATCCACATGGCTGAATAAGATGATGTTATAGGAGGACAAAGCTGTCTGGGAAAATGAGTAGGTCGTGTCAATCACAAAATCCCAGGGCAACACGAAGACCCGTATGTAGAACTGGGAGCTCTCACAAGATGTGGACCGCATAAAAAAAGAGCGGCCACTATGGAAAGCCGCTATCTTGTGAGGTTGCACAGTAGCCTGCGCTGCCTCTGAATTGCTCTTACTCTCTTTTTCTCTTTGTTCGGCCCAAGTTTGCTCTGCCGAACTGGTTTCTCCCATACTAATTTACCCCGTACTTTTCAAATAAACTTTTTGGCACCGTTATTGCCTTGTCTCGTCAAATTCTTTGTTCGAGGCAAGAAGAACCTAGAATACTTTTGATGGGCGAGCCATTTCAAACGAAACTACCCTATAACAGGGGGGCTGACCCTCCTGTGCCATCCAGTTCTTTCTTTTTTCTATTTGGGATTTGTAAAGTGGGAGAAACCAGTGTGCTTACAGTGGGGGGTGGCCAGGAGGGAGGTGAGGAGCAGAGAGAAACAGGAAGTGCTCAGTAATTTTTGCCAAGACTTTAGTTTAACAAATCTTTGGAGCCTCTTTGAATTCCCTAGTTTTTTTTTCTTTCCAGTGTCTCTCTGCATACACACAGGCACACTGTCAGAGCCCCTTCCCTTGAGTCTTCTGGTTCCACAGAGGAGCTCAGTGCACTGGTAACACCCTATCCTTGCAATTCCTGTGGAGCAATTAGTGGCAAAATGTACTTCCTCTACCCAAAGTTCTTACATCTCAAATAAGGTCTCAGGCATCAGCATAGGAATGTGAGGGTTTTTCCTTTAGACGGGCTAGCTAAAATGTCCTTCTCCCTGTTTCTGCCATTTTCTGGAATCCTCTTGCTCTGCAAAGAGTCTAGGGATGGCAGAGCAGCTGCTATGCAGTTATGAGTCTTTCGGTCCAGGAACGAGATTAATGGAAAGCAAGAGAAGGCCAGGTGGCAGGTGAAGGAATGAAAATTCAAGGCAGGGGCCCGGAGAGGGCTGAGGCCAAGAGGGACTGGGAGAAGAGGCTACAGGCAGCCACAGAGGCAAGTGCTCAGAATGGGGGAGGAAGAAAAGGCTGAGGAGGTTTCCAGTCTGTGCATTTACCTGCCTATTACCTAGATGGGCTTATTATGATTATATTCTGAAAACTGGTAGAGCAGAAATTGTACTCCACGCTCATGTCTTGTAATGGAGGAGTAGGGTTGCTGTTCTGGATGGAAACTAAAGGTAAATGATGCAGGTTGAATTGTATTTCCCTACCCTCCTTCCCTCCGTCCCCAAGTATGTTGAAGTCTTAACCTCAGTACCTCAAAATGTGGCTTTATTCTTTACAGAGTTAACCAGGTTAAAATGAGGTTATTAGGTTATTATCCAATCTAATACGACTAGTGTTCTTACACACAAAAAAATGTTTGTACACAGAAACAGACATGTACAGAGGGAAAGGAATGTATGCGTCTACCAGAATCTGGGAGAGGCAAGAAATGATCCTTGTTCTACAAATATCACAGTGGGTATGGTCAAGCTGATCCCTTGATTTTGGAATTCTAGACTCTAGAGCTGTGAAACAGTACAATTCTGTTCTAAGTCACCATTTTGTGTTACTTTGTTACTGCAACCCTAACAAACAGTATAAGGAGAGAAGGGGATTCCATTGCTAAGAACTATGTGCCAGGCCCTGTGATAAGGGCTTTTATTTTCAAAGATTCTTTTTTAGACTAATGACAAGCCCGGGAGTTTGGCACAGTTAGATACTGAGATTAAGGCGTTGCTCAAGGCATATACTGTAATTGGTGCACAGCAAAGGTGGGGTTGCAAACCAAAGCCAAAGTTCTTCTCACCACATCCCCCACAGCACAGCTCTCAGGCCCCTGGGCAGTGGTAATGAAACTGATGGTTAAGCTGGGAAGTTTTCCTGTTTGGGCTCCCTGTGGGAATTTGGTCTGAGACCTCTTGGCTCAGCCATCACATTGCTCACTAGCCATTTATATGTTAATCTGAAATTGTCATCTCTGGTTCTCTGCAAAGAAAAGAGATTTCTCTTGCAAAGCTCCACTCTGTCTCCTTGTAGTTTTCCACATGAATATGCATCCATCTCTGGATTTACTATCTCCTAAATCCGTTCCTTATCTGCCTTAGGTTACATGAATTTCAGGAATTGTTTAGGAAAACCAAAGTTTGATTTGGGTGTCACTAATAGCTCTGTCATTCTTAATATTAACATTTAAACATCCAAGGGTCCTGTTTCAGTTGTAGGGGAGTTTAACCTGGGATGGAAAACAGGCTCATCGGCCACAATATCTTCATAAAAAATAATTGTTTTACTGCATTATGCCTGATTCTTCACTGGGAACTGTGCACAGCAGGTTAAATAGACAGGAGCCTCATTTGCATACACTTTCAAGGAAGTAATAGCCTTTAAATTCCACAAATAATTTAAAGTAGACCTAAGAAAGCATGTGTGCCATGAAGTAGTGAAATATAAACGTTAAAAATAGTAGATCTAAAGGGTAAAGCATATTGGTGTAGCTGTCAGGGCAGGAAGGGAATATAAAATGCACATATGCTCAGTGGATCAGAGGGCTGAGAGCCAGACCTCCTTGGAGAGGGTGCCCTAGGGCTGACTGGATGGCAGAAAGGTCCCAGTGAGACTGAGCTGGCAGAGTGATCTAGAAATTAGCCCTCAGGAACTTGCTGGAAAGCAGCTCTCTAGGGTGTTGGAAAAGTCTGATCACATCAAGGTGTCTCACCAGAGGAACCCTGCTGTAAATCTGCTCAAGGGGGCGTTGGGGAGATGCTGGCTGCTGGCAATATTGACCACTGTGCATTGCAGAGGCCAGGCACTGGGAAAGCCACCTGTGCTGTGGTAAGACCCTGGAGGAGCTGTGAGCCCTGAAGGAGCCTAGAGGGCAAGCATCAGAACCAGGAAACAAAATCCTTTCTTCCTGTGATGCCTCTTCTGAGCTCTGGTCTGACAGGTTAATATAGTACCTGCTGATAAAGGAAACATACTTAAAGGGCCATATCCATTTTCACAAAGAAGACAAAAAGGGTGAGGTTAGAGCTGAAAGGCAAAAAACTGGAAACAGGCATACTTAGTCATAAAGTTCTAAATAGCTCAGAGTAAAATACTGTTTGACCTAGATCCAAATATAGTCACCCTGCAAATCAGCAGTGAGTTTCCTGGTGGCCAAAGCAAAATAAAAGTCAGTATCTCTATTTCATTATCCTAAAGACAGGTAGAAGATTTTCTAGTAAAAAAATTTAGATGAAATTTCTCATGTGGTACTTGCTTCCTAAAGGCACTGTAAGATGGAGGGCATGAAATTTCTAGCGACATCCACATTAAAACTACAGAGAATAGATCTTTTGAAATTTTATAGTTTCTCTCAATGAAAGCTGAAAGCATAGTACAGTTATGAAGATCTCCCTATTTATCACACACTGTGATGATTAATTTTATCTGTCAATTTGACTGGTAGAGCAAGTAGCTGGGCTGCTCAGATAGCTGTGAGACATTCTGTCTGGGTGTGTCTGTGAGGGTGTTTCTGGAAGAAATTAGCATTTGAATCAGGAGACTGAATAAAGAAGATTTGCCCTTATCAAGGTGGGTGGCATCATCCAATCAATTCACTAAGGGCTTGAACTCAACAAAAAGGCAGGAGGATGAATTTGCTCTCTTTCTTCTTGAGTTGAGGCATCCATCTCCTGCTCAGGACTTACATCAATACCTCCTTCTCCTCATTTCAAATTTTTAGCCTTAGTGGCTCTCCTAATTGTCTACACTATCACCTTTCCTGGTTCTCTGGTCTGCAGATGGCAGATCATGGGTGGGACATTTCAGCTACCATAACTGCATATAAATTTATTTTTATATATCTGTGTCTATCCTATAGGTTCTGTTTTTCTGGAGAACCCTATTACAGACACTGATATTCAGAAGCTTACCACATTCTATAGGAAACATTAAGGTAGGTAAAAATAAAATTGACTGTATTTTTGTTAAAAAAACCAAACACCTATCTATAGATGAACAAAAATACCCTCCTTGGCTGAAAGAAGCATAAAAGAATGAAAAAGGCAAAAGCAAAATCAGTCTTTGACTAGGACCCCTGAAAATTTTTAACCTTTCCATATAACTTCCTGTTACAAACATTTGAGTAAGAGTATCATGGCCCTTTGTACAGGCAGATTCTGTGTCCTTGTAGTCAACAAACCTAGAGCAAAAAATATTTGAAAAAAAAAATCTGTGTCTGTATTTATTTAACCATTTATAGATTTCCCTTTTTGTCATTGCTCCCTAAAGAATATAATACAATTATTTTCATAACCTTTACAATGATTATGTTAGGTATTATAAGTAATGTAGTGATGATTTAAAGTATACCAGAGGATGCATGTACAAATATTATGCCATTTTGTATGAGGGATTTGAGCATCTGAGAATTTGGGTCTTCATGGTGTGGGGGAGTCTTGAATGCCAGTCCCTCCTGAAGACCAAGGGGATGAGTATATTTGATTTCTGTGATGTGGACACCCATCACTACAAACTCATTGTGTTTTCTTAAAAAATAAGGTATTTAGAGTTTATTCTCAGAAATGTCATCTTTTATTATGGTTTCCATGCCATTGAATTGAAGAGAGGAGGGAAAGTTTGTTTCTTTATGAAGGCTTTTGATGTTTCAGTGTGAGTTTCTGAGACACAAAGAGGCAGATGTTCTCTGACATGCTGTATCTGACTTGCTTCTTGGAAAGGGGCAGGGGGAGGAATGGTGTTGCTATCCTAACTCCCTTCTAATAAAGTCAGTGAGAGAGAAATACTGGAATGTTTCATTCTGTTGAATCATTTTTCATGTAAAAATAAAACATTGTGAAAATGTGCTTTAAAATTCGAAGAATACATCCTTTCTGAAGAGATCACGATCACTTTGCATTACAAAATGGAGATATTTCAATCACTAGCTAGTGGTTATGAGCACTGTCTCAGGAGCAAGTCTACTTGGGTTCAATTTCTGGGTCTGTCTTTTGTTCCTTGGGTGGCTTCATTTGAGTCACAGGCTTTCCTTCTGTATGATGGGAACAAAGGCCTTTACTTGGTGGGGTTGTCATAAGCATTTGTAGCTTTCAGAATGCACCTAACACATAATCAGCCCTCTTCTTATAAATACGATACAAATGCTCCCAGATTAATGAGCAGTATTGAGATGTCATCTCTGTTTTCTGCCAGTATGCTTGCTGGGGGAAGAATTAACTGCTGAGTTCTTCCTCTCTGGCTCCCTTAACAAAGATGTCCTGTTTAAGAAAATGCACCACTGTCAGCATTTGGAGCAGGGCTATGCTAATGAACAAGGACATCCATATTCAGAGCTGTGTATTTAAGAATGTAGGATTTGGATAGCCAGAGAGGATGAGATGGCTCTGGAGGGATGGGAAGCAACCAGCAGAGGCCAAGGTGAAAGCAGGCGCTGGTCCAAGGATGGAGAGCAGAGTCTAGCTAGCAAGGTTGTAGTAGGATAGAGAATTTTCAAAGGTCATTGGAGAAATGCCAGAAAGGTAGAAGGGGGCCTATTGTGTTAAAATGTCAACGGTGGCCTAAGGAGTTTGTTGTTTACCATGAAGGCAATGGAATACTTATGGTTCTCACTAAGAGTTTTTGAGTCTACATAATAGACCTTTCTTACTCTCTTAGCAAAAACAGAATGTAGTTTTCTAGGTAGCTTTATGTGAGGTATTGCTGTAGGGCAGCAGGGTCCTTGTAGGGCATGTTTTATTCTTTTTGGTCCTCTAGTATCTATGCATATTGACCATATCATTTGAGAATTCTCCAGTAAATGATAACTAGTTGTCCAGATACACAGCAGCCCTTGCAGTCAGGGCATATGCAGGAGACCTCAGCTCCACTAACAGATTTTGAACTAAAAGCTAATGATCCAAAGAAACAGTAATGGTACGGAATTTATTTGCTAGTGTAGTTGCAATAGCCATTGTTTCTAGAGACTGTTGTGGCAGAGAGTCTAGGAAAGTCTTGTGTGTGGGTCTTACTGGCAGTGTTGGTTGTGTGGGCCCAACAATCTGTAACCATTAGGCTCATGGAAGGTCATTGGGGTGTATTCCTGCCTCCTGAGGCCCCAGCTTGCTGATGTGCCCTTCTGGCAGTCCTATGAGTATGCCAACCTTCTTTAATAATATATATTTTTTGTTTACAGTATTTAGAATTGGTTTCTTGTTGTTTGAATCTGAGACCTTTCCTCCTACAGGATTACTTGAAAATAAACTACCTGCTGCAAGCTACTTGGGGATCACAGGGAATAAACAGCATCTCACCTACACGATGGGAACAGCCATATTTTTACACACTTTATTTGAACATCCTCTGTCCCTCCTTGCTATGGTATCCTGGACGATTTATAGATCTGGGTTTTGGGGCCTTGGGTCAGCTGTTTGGAAACCTTTATGTCTCCTACTGATTTCGTATCTTCTTATTTGACACATTTGACTCACTGCCTTGAAAACCTAGTTTGTGAAGCCCAGTCTTTAAAGTCAGGGTCCTTGATGACTTGGATCCTCTAATATGATCAAAGGGATGAAGTGATCTCAAGAAGGAAGGAGGAAATGAAGAGAAAGGCAGGGTATCTGCAACCATCCAGTGCTTGGAAGTGGGAAAGACCTGTGAGCAAGGGCAGAACATGAGCAGAGGAGAGAAGAGAGGAACTGGTATCATGGGCAAGGAGGGTTGGACTTGTGGCCACTCCTCCTTTTATCCTCTTCCTTGGCAACACTGAGCACAGCCCCTACTGGTTGCCACCCCCCAGCAGCCCTTTGCCAGTGATTCAGTGGGCTTCCCAATTGGGTTTTCTTTCTTCTTCCCTAGTTCTGTGCGAATCTTTGAGGGAAGGAAATGCCATCTGGGATACTTTTACCAGAACAAATCTACTTTTATTTTTGAACAGAAATCTCAGTTTTAAGAGGATCAAAGAGCAGGGCCAAATATCAGAGTCTAAGCAGCTTCAGGGACCAGGGTTTTATGGCCTCTTATGGGAATGGTTGCCTACTTGGCTGCTTTAGGATGAAGTTCCTGGCTGAAGTCTGAGAAATTGCTCCAAGCAGGCTTTGAGAGGAGGATAATTAGAGAAGGCCCTGGAACCAACCTTCCAGGTGAATGGCTGAGAGAAGATGGTAGCTACTAACTTCACCAGAGAGCTGGAGGCAAAGTCAGGGCTTGGGTATAAGAGTGAACAGTGTGCAGAGTATCCGTATGTTCTTCTGCTCTCATATATCCTCTAAATTATATATATATGTTTTATCATACCAAAAATATATAAAATCTACTATTTTAACCTGCTTTCAATGTTTTAATTCAGTGACATTAAGTATATTCACATTGTTGTGCAACCAGCACAATTAAAACTTTTTCTTCTTCCCAAACAGAAACTCTTTTACCCATTAAACCCTGAGTCCCAGTCACTTCCTCCTTCCAGCTCTTGGGGACCACTGTTTTGCTTTCTCTTTCTATGAATTTGACTATTCTGGGTACCTCATATAAATGAAATCATTATATGTGGTGTTTGTCCTTTTGGGACAGACTTATTTCACTCAGCACACGTCCTCAGGGTCCATCCATTTTGTAACATGTATCAGAATTTCCTTACCTTTTTAAGGCTCCATAGCATTTCATAGCATGCATATGCCACATTTTTTAATCACTCATCCACCCATTGGTGTTTGGATTGTTTTCACTTTTTGGCTATCGTAAATAATGATATAAGCACACAGGTGCTTTTGCAAATACTGTTGGTATCCATACTTTCAATTCTACTGGGTGTATGCTGGATCTCATGGTAATTTTGTGTTTAATTTTTGAAGAACCAGCATAGTGTTTCTGAATACTACTTTAAATAGAGATTTTTATTTTGGAAATTAAAAATACAACAAAATAAAAGAATAATATAACAAATTCTCATGTGCATAACATTGGGTTTCAATAGTTGTTTAGGATGGATAAATTTATAAATTCAACAAACATTTATAAAGTAGTTAAATATCAAATGATGCATCAACATGATTCTTATCAGCTGAGCTCACCCGAGGTGGTGGTGATGAAAATGTGTAGCTTCTGCTCTGGGAGCATGGCTGACCGATGGCCCCACTGCTGCTCTCGTGGACCTATCATGTTACTGTTGACCTATCATGTTACATGTTACACACTATCCAGCCAGTACCTGAGCAAGGTGGGTGCACCATGGCTACCCAGTTCCTGTGAGATGGAGGCCTCCAACAGTAGCTTTGGCTCAAGGACATTCCCGATCTATGGCTGGATAGATCTGAGAACTGCTCTGTCATCTGGAACTTTGTCCACCCAACTTTCCTCCCTCCCTCCCTTCCTTCCTCCCTTCCTTCCTTTTTTCCCCTTCTCCTTTCAAAGAAGTCAGATCTGCCTTACTTTTAGAAGTCTCTTGTAGGCTAGCCTTCTTAAATTTAATCTGTAGGTGTTTTCCCTGGTAAATTTCTTCTGGATTAAGTCCTGTCTTTTTCTTAGAGGACCCAAGCTCATGTACTTGGGCTTTGGAACTTTAGTAATAAAACCGTAAGCCTTTCATTGCACATACATTAGGGAATGCCAACACCACCAAAGTTTCTGCAAGTTTCTAAGGGTTTAGATTTTCAGTGTGCTCCATGTTGTAAGCCTCTTGAACTACTACATTCTGTCTCACTTCATTATGTGCCTTTCTTCTCTCTTCTTCGTCTCTTCATGAAATCCTTTGCTTTGATTTCTTCCCAAACACCACCAGCCCTTTGTGCATGTATCAGACTTTAGTTGAGTTTTGGATCTCCTTTACATTTTAGAAAAATGAACAATTTGAATTTAAATTGGACTTGTTGGAGTCTGAAATGTTCTTCAACCCCAGGAACCAGGAATCTCCCACTGACCACCTCTTTCTCCAAGCTAATATATTTTTTTTAATGTTGCTCCACTGCTTTTTCCCATTATTCCAGCTCAGTTTTTATGGCTTACTCCACCCCTGATTGCTTGTGTACCTCCCATACAGAGAAGTTAATTCTATTTTTGTTTCTTTTTCTCCTTATAGCCGGACCCTTTGGGGCTCATTTTTCCTGTTATGTAGCAGGGTATTTCCTAACCTGAGACAATTTCCTAAGTGGGCTTTATCAGTGATTTAAAAAGGTGCTTTTCAGTCCACTACACACAATTATAAACAAAGTCAGAAGTGTAATAGGTGCAGTGGTAGAAATGTCTCCTGAGCAATGTAAGCCACAAAGGAGCCAATAACTCAGTTTGAGTTGCAGGTAAGTGCAGCGTGTGTGATGTGCTAGGAGCATAACTAGCATCTTGTTCCTTGCAATTGATTGAGGAGAAGAAAGTAGGGGCTAGAGAGAAATGCAAATGGGAGCACCAAGGAAGTCACCACTGTGAAAAAAAGATCATTGTCATTAAAAGAGCTGATGCTTACGCAGCATTTATTATGTGCCAGGCACTGATCCAAGTGCTTTCTAACTCAGAAAGAAACTGAACTCTCCCAACTGGACATGTCACCTCCCCGACTTTACAGATGAGCAGAATGAGGCACCGAGTGAGGGATAAAGCAAGATGTCAAGTTGATAGAATGAGTGAATGTAAATTTGGGATGTGGACTCAGGTTGTCTCCAGATCCTGTCCTTTCCCCCATGCCTCTCCATTAAGCTCTAAGACCATGGAGCTGGCCTGGTAGCTTTGGATATGAGTGTTGGCGAGAAGGAATGAGAGGTCAGAGTTCATCTTAGAAGCTAGCCCACTAATCTTTTCCCCTGACCTCAAAAACAGAAATAATAGGGCCGGGGATTTAGCTCAGTGGTTTCGCCGCCTGCTGCGCAAGCTCAAGGACCTGAGTTTGATCCCCGGTACCAAAAAAAAAACCAAACCCCCAAATAATAGCATCATTACTAACATGTACGTTAACATAAAATATTCTATATTTATAGCGAATCAATGTCATTTATTTAAGAAAATAGAAGGAATGACATGAGTGTTAGTAGTACATACAGAGAAACGATTTTTTTTTTTTAATTTCACTGTCAGGCATCTTTCGATGCCCTTATCCCATACAGCTCATAGTTCCCTTAGCCGTTTTCTTTCTGAGTTGTAATGAAATGTCTTCACTATAATGTGTCATCTTTACCTGCAATTAAAACAGAATAAGGATATATGACTCAGAAAGCACATTTTTGTACTTTTCCAGATCTCATCTCTCTGAGCTGCAGAATAAAATATCAAAAATGACAAGAGATAGTCGAAATATGAGCCTGTGGATTGATTTCTGTGTCTTCTTTTTAAAGCAAGCTAGAAAGTATTCATATTAAGGTAGATTCCTTTCCAAAAGTGGACAGCTTCTTAAAAAGATGGGAGGCTATTGACATCCAATTGCTTATAAATGTAAAATTATTTTAAAAGTAAAGTAAGACTTCCAATTTATAAATTTCCTGTGCTATTCATTCAAAGCTTTATTTATTTTCCCTGAAAGCACTCAGCACACTATGGTTGTAATAAAAAATGAAAGTTCTAAGTGCCAGGTGGTAAGAGGCCATGGCTATTAGTCAGGGATGTGTGATATATGGACTCAATGCATACCATAATCTATCTGTATTTTTACTCAGGTAAGTCTAATTTCTTTAGTATCTAAAGGGAATTCTTTATTTATGTAGAAAATCTGGGGGAAAAGATTCTGAGCAGTTTTAAATATATTCACAGGTCTGAGCACCTTCTGGGAAGATTTTTGTTTGTGTGCAAGTGACTCCACAGTTCTTATCTTTATTATTTCTGCCCTTATTTCATTCTCAGACTGGGTATGGCTGTTACTATTCGATGAACAAGGCCTTGCATGACAACGTGGACCCTGCTGTGTGGGCCTGACCACGGGATGAGGAGCATGCACCACAGGCAGGGAAGGCCAACTCACATGTGGGCTCACCTGGAGAGCAGCTGTCCATGCTAGCTTCTCCCCAGTAGGCATCATGCTCAGGATGCCATCAGGAAAGACAGTGGTCCCTTGGTCCTGCTCTGAAGGTTTTGTTAACCCCCTTCCCCAGCCTGTCAGTTTAGCTCTGAATTGGTGAGTTATGACTCAGAGGTGTTCGTTGCCCAATATGGGAAGCAGGTGATGCTCATGTTGGCTAACAGGCACTTTTACCTTAAGCAGTTGCCTCCCACAGTCTCTAAACGTCTTCTGCTACCTCCTTTAGTGCTTTGGGGAGGAGACACTAATCCTTTAATTACTATCAGAGAAACCAGTTCATAGAGATCCTGCTCCCCATGTCTCCAGGATCACCTCCTGGAGTTTCCTCATGAATCTCTATGGACAATACCAGTGTCAGTAGAGCCCACTGGGTGCTCCACTAGGACAGAGCTTCCCTTCCGTTCACCCTATCCTCATCCCCATCCTCATCCCCATTGGCATCTATTCATTTGTAGAGATCAAACATTTATCAAGCACTTAATAGTGGATGATTTTTTGTTAGTGTTGAATAGAAAATTAGAGTCTAGATTCCTTCTGTCTAGGACTATAACTAAGGCAGGCACACTGATAAAGGCATAAATTTAAAGGAAAACCAGGAAACCAACCTGATATCAACCAGTCTGCATAGCTCATTTATTTTATTTTATAAATTTATATATTAATTGGTACATTTCAAGTATACAATACATTTACATTTATCATTGGGTGTTTGTACCTTTACATGATGTATCTTAGTTCTTATTTTTTTCCCCGTTATCTGTGCGCCCTTCACCCCCTCCACCCTTCCCTATTTACATAGACTTTGTTTCCATTTTTTTTTCTTTCTCATAATTTTTCCTTTCCCTTCTTCCCTTTCCCCTTCCCCTCCCAC